>JAUZST010013686.1:0-10913 GCA_034779995.1 Parotocinclus haroldoi
GTGCATAATCGAGAATTTGTTACACACTGCAGGCACAAATGTGCCTGGTCAGTGGCAGAACACACACACACACACACACACACACACACACACACACACACACTTTATAGTATTTACTTAATTAACATCTAGGCCATCTTTTTGGATAAGCAATTATAACCCCAAATAAACAAACATGGGACAGCATGGAAAATTAATAAGTAAAAGAAATAAAAATAAAATAAAACAATGCCATGCGCTACGTTTACTTTTACTTTTATTTAATTAAAAACATTTTATAAAAATTAAAAAATGTTATAGTTGATTATATTGTTTTCTGCTTAACATAATTGCATTTGTTAATGCACATCTATTCCTGCTTTTCGGTCATTGAAGAGCAAAGATATTGGAACGTTCCTTTGTGTAAAATTAGAAAGGATTTGCATTATTTGTCCATGTACAATGCATAATATCATTAAACAATTCAAGGAATGTGGATGAATTTTAGTGTGCAAAGGGCAAAGTTGCAAGCCTAAACTAAAGACCCATGATACTGTGCATGGACAAGGGACTACGTTGACAAACCTTTGTCAAGTACTTTAATATGGATTTACATTCATAAATGCCACTTAAAACTTTACTGTGTAAAAAGAAGCCTCATGTCACCTAAAGCGGTCTAAACTTATCTTGACATGGAGGACTGTGGAATACAACATTACAAAGTGGAAACATTTATTGTTGGTCAGACGAAGCAGCATGGATGCCAAGTGCCAAACAGTTCACTTCAGAAATAAGCATTGAAAATCATATGGCAAATAATGTTCTCAAATTCACCACAAAATGCAAACAGTCATTGCAGCGTGTCCTCTAGCTCACTTTAAGATTGTATTAATGGATGCTCTTCTCAGCAATTAAGGAAAATGTGTCAGTGCTTTACTGGTTTGATTCCTGCTGACATTATTACCATCATGAAAGTGTCCAGAGATTAATTTGGAATGAACACTGACGGAGCTTGTATCGAGTTAGCTAGTTAAGTCATTGACTATTGCTCATCAAAAGTCCTAAGATGGATAATTAACAACGCATCAACATTTCCACAAACAGATCAATTACATCATACAGTTCATGTGGAAGAGGTTCAGGGAAATGGCAATGATTTGATAGAAAAGTTTGAGCTGTGCCATTCAGATAAAATTGAAGATTTAGCATGCATGTCCTAGAGACAAGACTACCTGGTCTATCGCGATTATTTTAACACAATCCCAGAACACTCACAGAGGTGGAGAGTGGTGGGCTTTTACCAATTACAGAATAACAACGAGACCATCTAAATGGTGAAGCACTACAAACAAACAATTTATAATTAGGGGCTAATGAGTCATACTTGATCTTGCAAGTCTGAAATCAATGCCAGTGTCTCTCATGTAACACTAGATCAATATGCTCCTGGAGAGAAATTCATTTGTCCATGCTTGTCCACACAAGCACTACATCCGATTATCAGCTATAAAAACCCAGGCACAACACAGGTCTTAATTAACAGGTGCTGAAGCACAGCTCAAAAGGTGAGCCACTTCTGTGAAAGGACCCACCACTTTTCAACTTTAATCACCTCTAGTCGAGTGAAGATAAAATATATCTATGTTCCAGTTGAATTAACAGCAGCACAGTGCTTTAGGGTGGTTGTGCAGAGGGAACAAACTCTAAACTCTGTGTAAACTCGGGTTTTGCTCGGCTGTACTGAGTGAAAGAGCAGATGGAAAATCCCGACAGCTAAACGTTGGAATGGACATGACCTGAGCTGCTTTTACAGCATTATACTACAATTACTAACACATCATTTCAGATTGGCTAAGCACACGCAGTGAACCCTGCACAGCTTGTGTTTACGTGCACTAAATTGCATCTTTTCAATTTCAAGTAATGAGACTGTGACTTTCAAACAAACAAGGCCAAAATAGATTGCGAGCATCACTGATGAGCAAAAGCACACATTTTTTTCAGGCAGGCTACAATCTGTTCATGAATGAAAAGAGAAGAAGTTGCAGTCAAAATGAAGAAAGGGAAGAGCAAGAGCAGTAAAGCCTAAAGAACCAGAGTTACAGAAGAACAGAGATTTGTCAAATTTAGTAGTGAGGCAGGTTAAGAGAGCGGGGGAAAATAGCTGCTGGGTAGAAAACAGAGTTGTGTCTAAAGGTTCTACCCACCAGCTTTCTTTGCATTTCTTTTCACGCTTAAACAAGGTCTCTCTCACACAAAAGCAAAATCCCAAAACCACAGAAGATGTTAAAAGTTTTAAGGTGCATTTAATGATCAAAAGTCCACCATGCCTTTAATTAAACCTTTAAATAAAACACTTTAAATAAACAGTTTATCAATGAATAAATAAAAACTATGCATTACTGTATATTGATATAATTCTAAATTTACAAATATATATCTATAGAATTAAATATTTACAAATATTTATGCAGCTATTTATATTCGGTGCATAGGAAAAGAGCCCCTTCAGCAAAAAAAACTATTCTTTTTCAGTCATGGAGGATAAATGATAACCCTTAAAGCAGTAGCCTCAGAATTTCAAGTCTATAGCTGCCACGGCCCTGGAAAGCCTCCATCATGAAGAGCTTGCCCAGGCTCTGAGAGGAAAACTCCTTCACCAAAAGGCAATATGTGTTTATTTGACCTACAGAAAACAAATAAATGATTACAGGGATTTAGCCTAAGGTCGTGATTATTTACTTCCAATAGAAAGGCAGATAGAGTCAGGGTGGCAGAAGAGCTGAGGTAGAGATAGCGTCGGCAAAGTGCAGGGGTAAAGAGTAATGGCAGTGCTGCCTGGCGATCTTAATGTCCTCCATTATGTTGTAAGGCCAGTCCACAGCTTTAAGTGATTGGCTTTCTGCTTGGCAGCATCGGAGGGGAGTGCACCCTTTGCCAGGCAGGGTCTAAGAGTCGTTCTAAAAGCCCTTAAGAGACTGAAAAATGAAGTGTGGCCTCCCTGGCTCCCACAAACACTCTATCACCTACAACAGCTCTCCTCTATTCAGTTTACACACACACACACACACACACAATGCATCTGGCCGATTGTGGGTTGCTTCCTCCATACCATTTGGAGGCTGAACATCTTCCTGAACTGGTCCTGAATTTTAATTCAAGAGTGTATAAACATTTCACATCATGTAGTCTTTAATAACAGATTAAAATGCTGCTTTATATCCTAATTAATACACTTTATATGAACTAATGTGTCTAGAAAGATTTATCAAACGTCTTAAAGAGCCACTTTACCACTCAGATATTTCATACTACATTGTCTGATCCTAAATGAACCCTCTTGCCTGAGATGCTTAATAAATATGGATTAAATGTTACGCATCAGTAGCATGGTATTTTGAGAACACCTAGATGTCGCCTAACTAGATCTCAGACAGCCTGAGGAAATATTTCACGCAGCAGGTATACACTGAGAACCAAAAATCTAATTACTCACAACTCAATAACCAAGCTTGCACATAAAGCCCTGTGGGCAAGCCTATTCCACTGCAAGTGAAGCTTGAGTAAATCATGAATGTTAATAATTCAAAGACCTGCAAACATGCGCCTGCCTCTGGCATGGGCTCTCAGAGATGGTAATGAACATATAAAAGTGAACTACAGAGTTAGAGGAGTCTGCTGTGAAAGCCAGAGAGATTAGACGCAAAAGATGCAGTGAATGTTAATGCTCCTTTATGCTCCTTGCTGCTCATTAGCATAAGAAAGACTGATGGGTGATTTTGACACAGTGAGTGTCTGTTGTGCGAGTGTAATTAATCCTCACTGTCACTGCCATGTTGACAGGCAGCGAGGAGCAATGAAGAGTTTCTAGGTGACTGTGGTCAACGTCTTGGACAACCCAAAAGCCTCTACTTCTATTATCTACAGATGAGGCTAACATCATATTCAAAGTACATTTACATATACGAAAAATATTAATGATATACCTCACAAGTTTAGAAAACCTATCAAAAATGATAATTCACATCTAAACTGAGTCTTTCTTTTAATGCAATCTCCCCAAAAATAAATATAAACCCAAAAAAGTATGGAAAATGCAAGAAAAAAGACAAAAACAAACATGCTCCTTTACATTTACTTTAATTTCACTGCAGACAATATCGCTGAATATTTGATGTCTTGTCTGATCAACTTTTCTTTGTTAATAAACAATTAATTCCTTCATTTTAAAAAAATGCAATTAAAATTTCTATCTTATTGTTACATCGCATTAAAGGGCACAACCCCTCACAGAGTCCCAACCACCTTTTGGTTGAAGAGCCGCCATTTTGGACTACTTGTTTTATGAGCAACCTGAATAAGATGCTAATAAGATGATGCTTTCTCCTAGTCAAGGAGAAGAGAACTGTGTGGTTCCATTTCATATTCACTGGCAATATTCCTGCAGCAATCCCCATTAATACTGTCGGGTGTGCGAACCACTTCAGAACATATTGCTTTGAGAACCTTGAGCAGTACACAGCAGGATTAGCCAGCAGACTTCATCTGATAGAGGGATCTGTACCTACTGTCCGTGGCAAGTCAGCAGATCAGGGAGATGTAAGTACTTTCAAATAATGAGTTTTGTGTTTCTATCGCTGTTAAACACTAACATGGCCACATCTACAAAAGATTCAAAAAACAAAATATTTGACAGCAATTAAAAGTCAAACATAATACAGTTTATTGGACTTTACTGGTTTAAGGCTACTGTGAAATAATAAGTTGCTGTCCACCGACAGCTTCTAGCATAGCAAATCAGAGCAACATGAAAAGCCAACAACAAGCTGTTGTGAGCTACAACACATAATACCTGTAACAGCATACATAAACAAAACAACTAAACTATCGTATCCAGGCACAACATTTTAACCTAACCTAACCAATGTCCTGCTGTAGCCACAGTTTCATTTCCGTCAGACGCTTCTTCATTGGCAGATAAAATTAAGAATGTGGGTCAATCTGGAAGGCTTGAACAACTGCGTGTCCATGAGCCATCTCGAAACAACATCAGTAAATATTAGCATATGTCACTGTAACAAACTGCTCAAGGCCACTATCTCCACCTCTCCTATTCATTATCATTTAAAGCTGTGAAATGACATGTCCTAACTTAAGCTTATTGTGGGGCCTGTAATTTTGGACCAAGTATGAATTTTGTGAAAGATACCTCAGATGCATTATTAGGGGACCTATATAAAGGCCCATATAAAAGCATAAAAAGGAGCATGTTATGGGTCTTTTCAACAGGTGATGTCAACAAGTGATTATAACTATGATTTGGTACAGAAGCAGTGCTCACAAAAGGTATTTGAGAAGAAAAGACAGGCAAAGGATCTCCAGTAGTTAACAGATGTATTATAAAATACTGAAAAGTTTAAAAACTCAAAGAAAGATTGCCTCGTGAATGTGTCCCAAAGAAAGCCTGGGAGAGATTTACATATTCCATTCCTAGCCTTTTCTGATTTGACTTGATCTGCATTGTGTTGTTGATAAAACCATGAACCTACATGGAAAATGTCATCTTGAAGGAATTAATGTTGCTCTAAAATCTACTTTTCTGTTCTTTTATGCATTATTGCTGCCATCACAGAACTGAAAACGACCTTTGCCGAGGGCACTGACACAGCACCATACCATGATACACCCTGGCTTTTGGAGTCTTTGGTCTAGAGCATGCAGACATTTCTTCCAAAAAAAGAACTGGAGCACTGATTCATCTGACCACAATACACATTTCCACTGTGTGATGTTCCATTCTAGATGCATCTGAGTCCAGATAATTTGACAACAAAAAATAAAGTTGATCAGACAAAAATATCTATACTGATCAATACATCAAGTCCATACTGTTTACAATGAAATGAAAGTTAAAGTAAATGTAAGGAACACTTTTTTTTTTACATTTTTGCACATTTTTTACATTTACTACTATTCATAGCATCCCAACTTTTTCTGATTTGGGATTGTACAAAAGACACGTTTATGTACCTGTTGTTCAACTTACGCTTACAGAACCCAAAGAGAGTTAGTCCATCAGTTTCTCTGCATACCTTGTTTGTCCCCTTAACTATGCTATAGTCCAGTAAATTGGACTACCAAAGTAAGTAAATCAGAGCAAGATGTTCCTTATTTACTTATATTTTCATTTACTACCAACTAAATCAAGATTATATCTTAGAGAATATTTTAGAGGAGTCTAGCAGCTGAGATGATTTAGTTATGAGACCTATAAGCAGAATGCATCAGATTGCATGCCTATGTAATTATTAAAAGTTAATTTACATTAGTGCAAAGACTTGCACACTTGACTTCTTTTCTAAATGGGAAATACTGTTTTTAATTAAGCTCCCTGACTGACATCTGTCAGAATGCTTCTCAAGATCACAGAGCTTAAATAAATGCCAACAAAGCAACAATTCCAATGCTCTGTCGATCTCTATCTCAAACAAGTGCTAACAGGCGCTATACTTTCCATTCCATCTCTCCCTCAAATTTCCCAGCAGGGGAGGGAATCAATTCAAATCTTTACAAACTCAGCTTGCTTAAAATTAATAAGGAAACGAATCATTAACAAACTTTCTCACAGCCTGTACCACATGTTTTGCTCACTTTCCTGTTGAACTTCCAGCATCTTTAAAGGACATCTTTTCTTAGACCTTTATTCACACTTCACCCTGAGCATAAAGCTTATATCCCTTCTAAGTGCTTTGTAGTGGCAAATATACGGAAAATGTTGACACCGCATCTAAACAGTATGGATTCCTAAAAACAATTACTGTTGTAAGTTTACAAATAAGTTTGCTTAATATTATTATAGATTATAGATTGATTATTTTTATTTAGACTTTGATTAGTTACCATAACACTTTATACCAAGTTGGCACAACAGTATACACAGTATTATAGCAAGAAACATTGACCAGACAGCAATTTTGGTGACTTCCCTAGTAAGTTAATGTGGCATGTGGTTCTCTTTTCACATTGCACTCCGATACAACCATTTGTACTTTTTCCCTACTGATGTGCAATATGGATGTGATTCTAACCAATACACCTCTATTTAAAGTATGGATAGTTTTAGGTTATGTTTAGAACCAACATTTCATGATACCTTACTATCAGGCAGAATTGTCAGGTGAGTGAACTAACCATCTACGATCAGTATGTCCATGCATGGAGAAGGCTAGGGAGTCTTCAACAGCTTGAGGAGGCTCACCCTGACTTTGCCTCTGGGCATTCTCTTCCTGATGCCTCTGGTGTCTGCAAGAGTGATAGCAGAAAGAGAAGAGAGCAGTTGCATGCAGTTAACATAAAGCTGATATCTACAGGTGTACCATTAATCTGTGGATGGCCTGAGGTAACTCAGTTACCTCCTGCTCATATCAAGCCTTAAGGCTAAACATTCAGAAATAAGTGGTGGATGACTAATGCTTTACCTAAAAGGACAAAGAATAACAGGTGAACTGCAAGACTTTAGGCATGGAAGAAAACCAGATTGGGGTGTCTGAGAAAAGGGAGACAGCAAAATTTGTTTTCCATCTGCCAACTTTGAGAATGTCTTTGTACTGTAATCATTTCATTGCAGATAAATACAGGCACATTGAGCTTAGCTCCCTCTTTATTTATATGTACTACATTAACTGTAAAGAAAAATCACATTCTTTATCTCATTACACTACACTATACTGCATCATATTATGTTATACTGGGGATGTACATAAGCAACTTTTTTAAATAGTACAGGTACTTGCCCCAGAGGTATTTCATACATTATCTGAAGAAAATTAGTTAATTCATAACTAACAATACTGTGTACATGGAGCATGTGTTTACAGCTCAAGCATAATGTGATGGTGTGGGTCCTGTTTCGGCCATGTTTGAATGCCACAACCTATTTTGGCCAAGTGTTTGCAATCTTTTGTGGTCACAGTTACAGTGGTACATGACCTAAAACATCATCATATAATCATCATCAGAAAAGTTCTAAAATCCAGATCAAGAGAAACCAACTGAACAAATGAGACAAACACGTTTACCTTTACAAAGTCCAGTATTACATACATGTCAGTGGTAAAATGTGAATATTGGCTTTCAGTATCTAGTGTAACCTTATGTGCAGTTATAACAGCAACTAAATATTTCCACAACTGATCATCAGTTTTGCACACGAGCTTGCAAGGATTCTGTTATGTTGGTGCAATATGTTAACATCATGCAGCAAGATGTTTCGGAAGTTCACGTTCATCTTGCTGCATGATGTTAACATATTCTGACACTAACATTATCTGTCAATGTAGTATTGGCTAGTATAATTCAAAATGCATTGCTATATTCACGAGGGCAAGCTGTCCTGGCAAAACAGGCTAAAGCTATGACACTACCACCATTATGTTTCAAGGATGGGTTAAGGTTCTGGAATGCAGAATTTTTCTGTCTACAAATATAACACTTCTTATTTAAACAAAAAGCTCAATTTTTGTCTCATCCGTCCACAAAATGTATTTACAATAGTATTCAGGATTGTCCAAGTGCCACAAGTTGGTTGACAATGAGAACAGTTGCATTCTCCTCTTAATCCCACCATGGTCACTATTGTTGATAATTGTTCTCAAGTTAAACATGTTGAACTGATCTTTTGTTAGTAGACTGAATCTGACCGTGGATTGGTCAACTCCAAACTCTTTATAGATGACCTTGTAACTGTTTCTAGCTGAATTATTATTATTATTAGTAGTAGTAGTAGCATTAGTAGTAGTAGTAGTAGTAGTAGTAGTAGGAGGAGGAGTAGTAGGAGTAGTAGTAGCCTTTTTTGAGTCCTAAGAAAGTATTTTATTCATATTAATGATGCACTTCCACAACCATAATCCAACTCTCTTCCAAAATCTCACTCTAATTTCACATTCAAATTAACTGCATTTAACTGCAATTAATTCATTCTTGGACCAAGGTTCACATACTTGTGCCAATGACATATGTAATATTGGGCCATTTTACTCAATAAACAAATTATCAAGTATAATATTATAGATATATTATTTGTTTAATTTAACTGGATTCTCCTCATCTACTTTTAGGACTTGTGTGAAAGTCAGATGACATTTTAGGTCATTTATAAGAAAAAATATAGAGAACTGTAAAGGGTTCCCAAACATTCAAGCACCACTGAATCATGTAAAGGCTATTTCCAGCCACAGATTTTTATTTTACACTGGAATCGTGCCTGGCTGCAACCGTTTACTCATCCCTGTTCTGTGAAACAAATACTGTGCATGACACCCACTTATATGTGTGGTTCAATCAATATCACACTGTAGGGCCCTGTGGTGTTTCTGCCTTCATCTCAGAGCTTTTATAAAGGTCCTGACACAGCTGGCAAGTTCTCGATTTCATTTAAACTTTGCTTATATCACACTGCCTGTTTGGAAGGTTTTATGTTCTGCTAGTGGAGCCTTTGGCCTTCTGAGCTAAACAATGGATATCTCCAAAGGGAATGTGTTGTAACCTTTACCATGCTTCACAGCATGGGGCAGCATCAAAGAGCTCTGGAGAAAAGGTGCAACTTCTCTGTAGCCCCAAAGCTAATCCAGCAAACTCAGATGAGCAGCAGTGAGCAGTGCAAGCAGCCACCCTAACCCCTTCCAGCTCTAGGTAATAATCACCGATTTGAAAGCCGCATGGCTGAAATGACTGAGACCAGCATGGTTGAGCTCTGACAAAGAACAGCATTCCAACCTTCAAACAAAGATTTTTTTTTATCCTGGAACAGTAAATTTAGCAGGTGGAGCTGGTAGCAGTAGCTGGAGGGCAGTGTCCTGGTCCAAGTCAAAGTGGAAATATTACAGAAGAAAGAAAAGATGGCTAGGTCAATGAGCAGGTGGTTTGAATGGGCTTTAAGCCCACTGATTGGCCTTTGGGGGTAATGAGACAGGCAGTTCTGAAAACTTGAACAAAAAAGTGAGACCTGAGTGAGGAGGGCTGAACTACCAATATTAGGGGAAAAAAAGGTTCAAACAATCAAACAAAACACAGACTAATAAACTCAAAAATTAACCTTAAAAAAGTTATTATAAAAAGTACAAAATTTTAAAAAGCTTTTTAAGTATGTTTTGCTACCTTTATAAGTATATACCTAATAAATTAGGTGGATAAGTACAACACACCTTGCTCAGTATTGCATCTACCAATACAAACAACCTTATACCTTAATTTGTTTGTTTTTCTGGTAGGTAACAACCTTTAACGTCAACATAAAGTGGGTTCATCTGATTCATGAATAAACTATTAATTTTGTCTTCTGTGTTCAATTTTAATTGCTTAAAACAGTTTAAGAACTACAAGACATATAACTGAAGTTAAGTAAGCATTAAAACATTCCAATAGCTCTTAGAATATTTGTTAATATAAGTATTAAAGTATTAAAAGCCGAACACACAAGTGATATCTAAAGTGAATTAGTTTCGGTTGCTATAGAATTAAAACAGCTTTAGAGAGTTGCTTAGTTAGTTTAGTAACCATTTAGTCAACCATTTCTAAGCACAATGCATTTTAAATTTCCTCCACTGACTATGGTATATAATTTTGTATTTCTTTGTTTGTTTTTGGTGTTGTATTGAGTAAGTTAATCAGGTAGCCTATGCTTTATGTAATTTATATTACAATTGTATCATATACCCTTTTTTGTATAGTAAGATAAAATAGTCCTTTAATAGTCCCACAATGGGTAAATTTACAGTTTATAGCAGTAAAGGGATAGCATTGCACTCAGTAGCAGAAAGAAAAAAATACCACAGATTTAACTTAAAACAATGTATGTACAATATATATATATATATATATATATATAGAGAGAGAGAGAGAGAGAGAGAGAGAGAGAGAGAGAGAGAGAGAGAGAG
>JAUZST010013687.1:0-10913 GCA_034779995.1 Parotocinclus haroldoi
AACACAATGTATAGATACTCAGCATGCGAAGCTTAATACTGTAAAAAACAAGTTCTTACTAAATTCCAGTCAACGTTAGAAGAACTTATCCAGTGGGATCTGATGTGTTCTCTTGACAGACTGCACTTGAACAAAATTAACAAAGTGGTGGTTGTGGTCACCTCCCGCTGGTTTTGCTCTTGTCAACACAACTTCCTCCCATAAATCTCTGATCCGCTTTGTATCCGCTAGGTGGCTACTTGTTTTTCTCTCACATTCTTTGGTCCGATTAAGTGGAATTTTGGTCCAAATAAGCGAATAACATTACACGTATATAATAGGATTTGTGTCGGTACTTTAGGATTTGGTCCGAATAAGTGGCTGGTCCCATTAACCGGATTCGACTATAGTTAGTATGAAATATCTTTGAGATGGGACGCTGTATCGCGGCTCCAAAGTGTGCAGCATAACATAGTGATTGAATACGGACACAAATCCCTGGAACACAACAGAGTTTGTTATTGTCTTTACTCTTTCCAGTCTAGATGGAAGCTTATATCCCATAAAAAAATCAACCTATTAATAGAAGAGTGGAGGGAAAAAGCCTAACTGACCATGGCAAACAAAGAAAAGTGAGTTTAGATGGTCATGTAATGACAGTGAGCATTAACCTGTGGAAGGTCCTGGCCATCCGCACTGCCGAATGCACGGCAAATGCTTTAGGATTTCTTTTTCGATCATCCTGCTCTGCCTCAGTGCCCTGTTGCTTTCTTTTCTTCTTCTTATCAGCTTTGGGCCCACTCTGCTTGTATTGATGCCTTTTCTGCTCCTTCCCCTCCATCCTCAAGTCTCGGCGGACTGTGAAATGAACAGAACACAGTTTCTGATTTATATATTTTACTTCTATTACAAGTGCTCTTCATGATTGTCAGTGTTATATCAATTATTTCTGGAAATACATATAACTCTTGAGGCAATCAAATCATTACCCCACCCACAAGTGACATAAAGTATAATCGATACATGACAATTCTTAGACCACTCTTGGTACATATTCACTACTGCTGGCCAGGTTTGCCATTTTGAATATGCTTCAACCTAGTGGCCTGGCCATGATGATGATTTCTCTTGTGACATTTGCTCAACTCTATAAAACTGTCCAGTTCTCCTAAATGAAACACGAGAACCTATGTATGCATCCCATCTAATATATCCCCCACCTTGAAATGCATAGCTCTGAGAAATGAGAATTACTGATGATCAGTAAAGAACCATCAAGTGGTTACAAAAAAAAAAAAATCAGTCATACCTTTTCCACATACATTTTATCACATAAACACATAACATATTAAACAGTAATAAAATGTAACATTCACCAATTGTATTTTCATGGTATGGCCTATATCAAATTCTCATCAAAAATCTTGGCCTGATGAAAAAGGCTGTGAACAAGGAAGGGGATTTCACCATCTGAGACAGATGCTTAAAAAACTCATGACAAGAATGCAATTCTGTTGGTCCACAATTCAGACATGTCAAGGACAGGTGAGGATCTGTGACCTGCTAGTGGTGGAAACACAGTGTGGACAGAATTCAAGATTGCTGTAAAGAAATTTCTTTCCAACTTCAGAGCACCAAGCTACATTGAACCGATTGACAACATGCTCAACAGTGTCATATTTTTAGAATACAAAAACTGTTTAGATTTTTTTGTCCAGTGTATCCAGAATTCTACATTTGTGATTTGCACCACAGTAGCTCTTGTATCTCTTGTCCATTATGACCAAATGAGAGAGGATTTGTTGTCCTCAATGATTAGCCCTGGGAACTGGCAACCTGCTTTGCCCTTTTTGAACTAAGACTTGCTGAGGAGACACTCTGACCCAGTTGTCTGGCTATCCCCCATGTGGACATCACTCACAGGTCCCAAAACATCTACCCTGAGAGCACTACGTTTGCTATACTAACAAGATAATCAACATTATTCGGTCTTTGTATGGCTTGGATATTCAGGCTGGTAATACATTAGCCCTACCCACTATACGCTAGTCTACCTGGGATAAATTACCAGTGGTGCTTTTTCTGCCAGTTGGTCCCCCTGCAGTATGTGCATGCTTGCTGTGAAACCCCTCATAACCTTGACCAGAAAGTTAACCTGTGTGTGTGTGTGTGTGTGTGCAGTGCCAGCAGACAATCATCATACATCTTTGAAATGATCATTTTTGTTTTAGAGCTTGAAATCAATCAGCTTTTTACACATTATGCCTTAAAACAACACAGTAATAAGGAAACGTGACCTCTGATTTAGCATTTTCTAAATCCATTGTTTCCTTTAATTATTGCCGATGCAGTCAATTTGGATATGTATGCATCTAATTTTGTGGACAGTATTTGCCTTTATATAGCAGTTATATTATGTAGATTTTATCTGTTATTTGTTTTCACTCATTATCATGCTGCAGACGCTTGCCCATTTTCAGTTGTCAAACAGAGGGATGTTGATATTTTTCTCAAGAGTTTTGGTGTACTTGGCAGCATCCTTAACCTTCAGTTTTGAATAAGTGCCCAGTCTCCGATTAAAGGAAAACACCACCACATGTTGCCATGATCATGCTTCACAGGTGTGGCGTATTTTGGCTCGTGTACTGTGTTTGGTTTTGGATAAACATTGCAGTTGGAATTCAGTTTTGTTCATTCTTGGTCCCATTTGGCCATAAATCCTATTACCACATGGTATCAGAAGCATAAACAAGACTTGGTGCAGCACTTTTTCAGATGTCATGCAGACTTTAGTCTTTCAAAGCTGCGATTGTAATATAGGTACCTTCCCAGATAAAGACACTTTTTGTAGTTCACATTTATGTAATTTAGCAGATGCTCTTATCCTGAGCGACTTTTAATTAAAGCAGTCTTACAATCCAAGCAATTGTGGGTTAAAGGCCTTGCTCAGGGACCCACTGTGGCAAAGGTGGGATTTGAACCCTGGACCTTCTGGTCCATAGTCTAGTACCTTAACCGTTAGGCCACCACAGTCCCATCCAGTCATGAGTTTAATTATGCCATAAACATTCCAGTAAGAAATTATTTGTATTTTGTTAGTAGACGTATCCTCAAGGATCAGCTGGATTTATCCTGAAGTCAGCATGGTGGCTCGATGGGCACGGTCTTCTCACAGCGAGAAGTTACTTATCCAGGTGTGTGATCAGGAAAATAATTGGTCGTAGCTGAGCAGAAACATTATGGTTACTTTAGAGCTGAGTACTTATCTAAATCAGTTTGTTAATGTGCTAATTTTAACATATTATATTAATAATTATTAATATCATAAGTTAACATTAACATATTAACAAAATGATTTTGATATGTTCTTTTCATCAAGAAAAGATTTCTACAACAAGGAGGCAGAAATGTCTTGTTGGTTTGACAAATGATTACGCGTGATTTTTTTGCCAGGGGCCAAAATGTTTATGGAGCAGTCAGTTACACCTCAACTGTGTGGGACAGTTGTACTTGTTACCTGTATGAAAGACACCTGCACACACACACAAAAATCACACACCAACCTCTCCGTCACCGTGGCACCATGCAAGATCTCATCTCATGATGTAAGGATATTTCCATGAATTAGCTCAGAATTACACGAGAGAACCTGGTTAATGACCTAAAGAGAGCTGGGACCACATTCTCAAAGATGACCGTCATCTACGTCATCATGGATTAAAATCCCGCAGGACACACAAGGTCCACCTGCTCACACCAGCAGATGTTTTAACTTCACCAATGACCATCTGGTTGATCCAGAGGAGGCATGGGAGAAGGTCATATAGACAGATGAGAACAAACTAGAGCTTTTTGCAACACTCGCTTGTTTTTGGAGGAAGAAGAAGGATGAGTACAACTCCGAGAATGGGGGAGGAAACATCATACTTTGGGGGTGTTTTTTGCAAAGTGGACAGCGCGACTGTTAAAGGGCCGATGGATTTAAAGATTTTGGCCACAACCTCCTTCCCTTAATAAAAGCATTGAAGAATGGTCATGGCTGGACCTTCCAGCATAACAATGACCTGAAACATACAGCTATGGTAACTAAGGAGTGGCTCCATAAGAAGCCCCCTGAAAGATCGGGAGATCATCTGAGAATTTGAGTGTGCGAGGGCCAAGGACGAAAGGTGTCTTTGATTCCTTGGACGACACTGCATCAAGCCATTCAACAATAATAGCTGATTAAACCACATGGTGATTTTTTTTGTGGCTTCGGCTTAGCTCTGTGGCATCTAGGATGGACCATCATAAAGTGGAAACTTTATCAGATCAGATGAAGCAGTATTCCAGATTTTTAGGGTAAAAAAGAACATCATGTGCTCCAGGCCAAAGATATAAAGGTTCCTCTAGACTGTTATCAGTAAGTTCAGAAGCGAAGGTCTGTCATGGTACGAGGTTGTGTCAGTGCCCTTGGTAAAGCTCATTTACGCTTCTGTGCTGGCAGCATTCATTCAGAAAAGTACATTGAGATCATAGAGAAACATATGCAGCCTTTAGGACCTCGTATTTTTCAGGGACATCCATGCATTTATCAACAAGACTATGTTAAACCAAAGACTACAAAGGCATGGCTGAGGGAGAACCTGTGCTGGACTGACCCGCTTTCAGTCCTGACCTGTCCCCAATTGAGAATGTGTGGAGAACCGAAAAAACCTTTGCTAGACATGATGATTTTGTCACATAAAAACAACACTTAAAACACTAACACAAAACACTCTGTATCCTCCAACACATATTTTAAGTGTGGTGAGAAGTGGTTAATGCTTTTTTGGAATGTGTTGCACGTCTGAAATGCAGAATCAGATGTTTATTAAACTGATCAGAACAAAACAAGAACAAGCTCAGGTTAATACTGTCTGCAATTAAATAAAAAAAATCCAAGCAAATGTAAGAAACACTGTGTTTTTATGTGCACTTTCCATACTGTCCCAACTTTTTCTGATCTTCTGGTACTAGCTAGGCTGGTGTAAGTATTTAAGAAATTACTTATCTAATAGCTCAATTAACCACCTTCCCAGTCACCATATCTCAATCCAACAGAGCAGCTTTTGGATGTGTTGGAACAGGAGATTCACATCATGCATATGAAGCCAAACAATCTGCAGCAACAGCATAACCAAACTTACTGGGGAATGTTTCAGAATGAAGGCAGTTCAGAAAAAATGTGGATGATCTAACATTATATCATAGCCTAATAAAGTGGACATTGCCTGTGTAAAACGTAATTAACTTGGAGGTACACAGTTATAACGAATATGTTGCAAAGACATGTGGCTATTTCCTTGTGAACTGTACGAAAAAATAACTTAAAACGGAATAACAATTCCTCCTCTTTTGTAAGAAACTATATTTTACCAACGGTGTTTGATTAAGAGAAACATTACAGTTGATAACAAGACAGAAAATACAAGTAAATCCTCTATGCTCATTATAGTTATGGACAATACAGATTTGGAAGCGATATAGATGAAACAAAATCTATTCGACACGTATGTATTAAGAAACAACTAAAAAATAACACTCTACCTTACACTATCTGCACATATGAGCTACACAGATCTCTAAACCGTTTGCGATCACTGCCATACAATCATAACACCAAAATATTACCTTTCCCGCCTTGGTCCTCGCAAAACAAGTAATTGAGAAATGTTTTAAATCCGTACGATCATTGCTTAATCCAAAGCGTAACCTGTGTAATGTTTTCACGTGTGCAGTACCACATTGGCTGATGCTTACGTCGCTATTAGTTTGCCGTGTTACACAAAGTGCTGTGATTTTAAGGTTCCGGCCTGAACAGTTCCGCCATTGTTCACTGCTTGGCAGTATATTTTAATTGCGTGATTCTTTACTTAGGTCCCCAAGTTATAAATTCATAGAAATATTTTATTACAAGATAAATAGCAAAGGAATTCAAATGTATTGCATCAAAAAAGTATGCACCGAAATCATTATGATGTTGCTGCTTTGGCTTTGTACCCAAACCTAAACTTCTTTGCTCCAATAAAATGATTAAAGATTAGTAAGTCATTAAAGAAATATGATATATGTTCTTATAAACAAAAAGACATGGACTGAATAGCTTTTGCACAAAACAACAAACAGTAAGAACAAAACACTGTCAGAGATGCCAGTTAGGCATGGTTATGTTTGGGACAAGAAATAGTCTTTAAAATGTGGGAGTATACAGATTTCTATAATCTGCCATGTTAAAAACTATAATAAAGTGTGCGTCAAAAGACACAGGGCACATTTTTATTTCAGAAACAAAAGGGAAAATGGCATTAAGTGGCAAAATGGCAGTAAGCAATAGGTAAGAGGTCTATCTTTTAGGCTATGTCCGGAACATGGCTGCCATCATGAAAAACGCCATACTGGATCAAGGGCAAGTTTTTCCCGATGGGAAAGTGGTCATGTAGAAATATCAAAGAAGACCAGAATTTTCTCACAAATCAACTCTTTTGAGCTTCACAAGATATTGACACAGAAAGTGCAAAACTTTCTGTTGTTTGTCACGGCTAACTGACATCAGAATTGACAATTGTCAACAGGGAACCCAGCTTCCATATAATAGCCAGAGACTTCAACAACTGACACTCAGAAAGAATATGTCTATGTCCACTCACTCTGAATGAACATACAAATGTGTATGTTTGTATTTAAGAAATAGCACATATTTAAAACGTTCCTTAGTCAACTATTTGGCTTGAATAAAATAAAAGACTGCATAGAAAACAGTCCTCAACTGCTGATATTAATGTTATAAACATTACAAAATAATGCTGTGATGAAAATGAATTTGTTTGATTAACCTTTTATTTGCAATAGATTATTTTACAAAATAAGTGAATATTTACATTTCCATCCCACACCCCTACAATATATACTGAAATAAATAATGAAATAAATTAAGAATAAGTGACCAAAGGTCTTAAATAGTTATACATAGTCAAGTTGATGACTTGCTTGTTTGATGTGATTCACATTAAATAAATAAGCAAATAACTGGCAAGATTAAAATTTGATACTGTTACACTGATGCCATATCAGAATGTAAAAAGTATCATATGATCAAAAGGTTATAGAAATGTAGCTTAGGTTTAACATCCATTTGAAATCAGTCTTTTTTTACTTCAGTAAACTACTGAAGCTCCATCTGGCCATTGATCTTCCACCAGCCTGGCTCAATCTCTCCAAGAACTTCCTCCAGACATTGTGAAGACAGATTAGGTAGTGGAGCCAAAGGCTGCTCCTGAGCAGACTCATTCCAAAGGCCACTACCAACCTGAGAATATGGCATAGATGGAGAGGAGGTCTCCTGTCCCATGTCCCAGAATGCAGAGTCAGCTGAGTCTGTGGATGAGGACTTTAGACCATTGACATATCCAGACTTTACACTGCCATGAGGATAAGGGGGTGGAGGATAGAGAAAAACTTGGCTCTCATTGTTGCTGCTGTTTCCAGGGACTTGAATTGGTGAGCTCCACAGTGACTCAGGTGAAGACTGTGCTCTTCCTCTCAAGGAATTCCAGTTTACCGGAGTAACTTCCAAATCAGAGGGGAAGGGAGAAGGACTCAAGCTAGTGCCCATCAGCCTGTCTTGTCGGGGTCTGATGGATGGAGTGCTGCAGTGTGCTACACTCTGTGAGAAGCCAAAACTTTGTGGAGACAAGTCAGTGTAGAAGCAGTCCTGTTCACTGTCATCTTTCAGTTGGGGAGTGCTGTTTAACTGTGGTTGTCTGCTCTCTCTCATACCAACTATGTGAGGTGTCAGGAAGGGGCTAGACAGTGCAGAAGCAGCTTCTGGTTGAGGTGATGTTCTAGCTGTCCTATTCTTTAGAGTTCTTGCCCTCTTGTTCTGGAACCAAACCTGTTTAAAACCAAATAAATGTAAGTTAGATAACCTTACATTTTATTGTTAAAACATAAAAAAATAAAATATAAGTGTTGGTAGGTGATTCACCCACTTACCTGAATTCTAGATTCAGGGAGGCCAGTGGCTTGAGATAGACTTTCTCTTACACTAATGCCTGGATATGGGTCCACGCTAAAAGCCATTCTTAGGAGCTCTAAGTGCTCTTTGGTGAAACTGGTTCTCTTTCTTCGACCGGCAACCTTATTGGCCTGAGATGTTCCATCTTTACCTGTGAGGAAAAAAAAAAACAAGACTTTGTTATATAATGGAACAACATAAGTACATAAAAAGAACAACTTTCAATATAGCATGAAAAACTACAAATAAGCTTGTCCTTACCCACAATGCTGTCAGTCCACATGGCTGTAAATTCTTCTTAACTAAATAAATAAAGGGTGTTTTGTGTTATCACAATAGCAGAGCTTGATATCTTGCTGCATGTGATTCTGAATTCTGACCCAAAACTGATGGCTTCCACTATTTATCCCAGAATCCCCTGGTCCAGAGTAGGTGGAGTTCTTCATTTCAGAAGGATATATGAGCTGCATGATCTCAATTAATGCACATCAACCCAATATTTTCACTTACCACACCCCAATTCACACCTCATTCATATTCATTCAAAATCTTTTGTTGTTTACTTCAAACACAACACCTATTGATATTAATTGAGGACTCAACATGTTAAGGCAATAACTAAAACAATCTGGACAAGGAAAAACTTTAGCATCTAAACAATTGTCACAAATTACATGCATTTTCCTCAAGGTTTTATGAAGATTCAATGATTCTACTGTTAATTTGAATATTTACAAACTCTACTCCCTTTATAAATAGTAATCATAAAATGTAATTATTATGAGTAGTAGTAGTTGTTGTATTATTGATGATAATAATAACAATAATAATGAGAAGAAGAAAAAGAAGAAGAAAATATTTACAAAATTATGGTTAACATGCAGTAAATTATATATTTATAATTACATTATAATCATTTCCACTACATTTCCAATTCAATGCTGTGAAATGCAGTTTGAATAATATATCTTACTTTTTAACTCATCCTACAGTATTTATTTATAAGTACATATTTAGTATTGATGGAATGTCCTAAAAACAAAGCATTAAACATTAAATATGTGTGTTAAATATACAAATTATAATAATTTGTGTAATATATATATATATATATATATATATATATAATGATCAACATCCACAAGGAAACTTTATTTTGTTTCCAAAAGCAGATGTTTGGACTAAGATCTAAAACATTTGCTTTATGCAAATAGATTTGATTAACCAAGCCTCCTAGATGGCTGATTGATTGTCTTAATCAATTCAATAGCTGTTAATGGTCATACTTGATCAAAACAGGTCACTGATAATGTGAATGGCCTGATATCTCATGAGCCACATCAAACAGTAGCTTTATGACTGGCCTTGCTTGGCATGTTAACACCTTGTTAGGATAATCTGTTTTAGTTTGTTTGCTATCAGATTGGCCTCACATGGAAGATTGATCATTTTGTCAAATTCAAAACAGTCCTGCTGTGAGCATACAGACCTAACTATAATCTGGGCAAGGCCATGGAGAGCACAACTATCTACTAGGGTTTTGAGATGAAATTTATTTGTGTTATTGTTCTCAGTTTTTATTAGAAGTAGGGTAGTCACGTATAACTCATTGCTTGAACTAAAACAGCAGGTTTAACATAATAATTATGGGACATAGTGTCAGTGATTGCAAAATCACAATTCATACCTCTTAGAAATATTTGATTTCTTGTAAAGGAATCTACAATTACAAAACAGCATAAACCAACAACAAATAAGTTCTATATACTTCAACTATACTTACGGTATACTTTGTAGACGAACCATACTGGAGAAAATTGTAACACATATTGTATATCTTTACACTTATATGTTCAGAAGGCTCACTGTGGTGAACATCTTGTATCTCGTGTACACTTGGTATTGTGTACCAGAAGTATGGTGCTTTCCCAGCTGTAACATACATAATAAATATAAAAAGAAAAATTAGTAGACTACAACTTCCTTCAGGAAATGCAGATCAATGCTCAACCTATAGAACAATGGCAGAAAATGTATTGCTGTAACAATAAACTCCACCTCCAACAGTTTTGTCTGTACAGACAAGAGACTACTAAAGAGTAAATCAAACAAGCTACAGTTTAAACTTTGGTTTAAAGTTTTGGCTGCTGAATACTTTTTATAGGTTAAAATGTAAAGTTTTGTTATAGCCATAACCACGCCTTTTTTGGGCCATTATGATGATATCACATGATATCAGATTATTAGGTGGTATTATATCATAATCATTAGCTTGACTATATATGACGTATTACCCTCATGTTTCTAATTGCTATGTGGAAAAAAACATTTTTAAAACCAGCTAGATTAAAATAACATATGAAACTTAAAGACAAATTAAACTAATAATCATTGTGCCTATTATAATGAATGGAATACTTATTTCTATTTGTACTTTGACAAGAAGGAGAATTCGATATGGCAGAACACTTTAGTAGTACAATGAAACAATGAAAAATGGTTACTTAACAGCTGTGCTTACTACTAACATAGATGGTTTGCATAAAGTGGCTATTTTATTTCCATTAGTTAAGTTAGCATAAGTTAACTGTGTCCAATGAATGTAACTTCAATGTAAGTTCAATGCCCACAGAAAGAATAGAAATAAAATATTACAGTAGTTTCTAGTATAAAGAGAATGAATAGGGGGTGAATATATGGTATTTCAAAATAGCAACACAAGTACATAAAATATATTTAACATGCTTGATAAGAACTTTCATTATCTTTACTAATATTATTGATTATACTACTACTATCTAATAATAATAATAATGATAATGATAATGATAATGATAATAATAATAATAATAATAATAATAATAATAATAATAATAATAATAATAATAATAATAATAAT
>JAUZST010013688.1:0-10913 GCA_034779995.1 Parotocinclus haroldoi
TGAATTCCAGGTTGTGAGGTAACAAAATGTGAAAAATGTAAAGGGGGGTGAATACTTTCGCAAGGCACTGTATATTACTTAGAGACGTCATACTGTCTGTTTTGATTATACCTTCCAATTGTGTCTGTGATGCTCAGGGTGCCCCTAATAATAACCTGGACTGATTGTGGTATTGAATTTTTGTATATCCCTGAATATCTTATTTCAGTTTAAGCTTAAGATGATTAAGCTTTTAATCTGCATGAAATACACTGCACGGCAAAATTCTTTTGTTTTTGTGAGCAGTATATATTAACTCACCTGTGTGTTTTATTAAGGGAACACTTGCTTGTGCTCTCTGGGGAGAGATGCCAGAACCCCTCCGACTCTGCTCAGGAAAAAGTGTGACTAAAATGTGAAAATAAATAAATGAAATGAAAATGATTTGATTGTGAATGAATAACACAGAACGTTAGGAGGAAAATGGACATAAATTACATACATTAATATAATATATCGGACAGAATTACATAACATGAAGTTTGGCAAGACATACGCATCTTATTAGTGCTGTGGTAAAGGCTTTTATCTAAAAGAAGATCTGGCAAAGCAAAAAAAACTTTGTACAAATTACCGTATCCTGCAGATTCAATGGGTAGAATGAACAACGCACAACTGTTCTCTAACAAGTTACAGTGTTTGAATTGCTTCCTGCAAACGGTAAAGTTGCTTGTTTTGTTTAAGCACGGTCTTCAGAGGCAAGTGGAAATCAGGTCAAATCCAACGGGTGGCTCACTCACAGGAGAAGGCATTAGCTTATTTAATTCTATATCATCTCTATCCATATAGAGATTTTTATTTACCTGAATTGAAGAACGTCAGAAAGCAGTAAAAGAAGTACTTCAGTACAGTACAGTACAGTAGTAAAGGACACAAACAGATCGATGTGACACATTTGCACAGCATGCTCTCTGAGTCTCAGAATTGGAGTAGCGATGAAATGGCTGATTCATGGCCTCAGTACATCCTCAGTGACTCAGCAAGTTGCAGCAGAGTTTCATAGAGCACAGAACAGGCAGTAAAAGGGAGTAAATCCTCATAAAGCATTTTGGACGTTTAAAAAAAAAACTTTTGTTCTTCCATTGTGTGTAGAAGGGAGTGAATTCAGTTCGTAAGTGTGAGACTCAAGTATGTCATAGGTTACCATCAATCATTGCTAAGTACAGGAATGGCTACTCAACAACACAACTGTACAGTTAATGAGTTTACAATTGCAGCTGAAGGTTTAAGTCCAACATTCAGCATACACAAATATCAAATTAATAAAGGAATATGTCACAGTACAAAAGTAAGCACACTATACATAAACTGTGCTTTTTGAACACTGAAAAAACATGGAGGTTCACTTCCATTTGTTTGACTGATTTTACAATTTTGGCATTTGCATTGAATATTGATTCAGCTGTGTTGATAGTTTCAGGGTCAAAAGCACACAGTTTTGTTGTAATTATTATTGTAAGGCCTGTAAACTGAATGTACCTTAAATTTTAACGTAAAAAGTAGTGCCAAATAAATGACTACGTATATTAAAGGACTTTATGATATCATTAAAATACAAATATCAAACTAAAAACAATAAAAGATGCTGTCAGTCTAATCTCAGAAGGGAGATACTAAATCGTTCTTTTATCACTTTGTTAAGTACCATGCTAATTTGTAGATCTTATGGCAGAGCGTTTTTTTTTGTATTGTTTTACATACAGCAATTATGTTCCGTCATTAATACATTAACTTTGGGTAAAACCTTCATTAGAGTCCACAAAGATATTGGAAAGATTCCTTTCAGATTCTGTTCAATGAAACATGATTGTTTCAGTTTCTACAGGTTTTAAAGATGCATTTTTTGTGAAAAATAAGGGATCACAAATCAAAATCATCTCCTGTTCTCCCATGACAGGGAATGCCACCAAAGGATATAGAATCATACTGCAATGAGATCTCAGAATGAAGAGTCTATGGATTCTTATATTGGATGTAGCTGAAGGAAAACCAGGATCTTTGTAACAGAACTGTTTGCGTGTTGTGGTGTTGTCATTGCTTTATTCCGTCACTACTCAAAGACAGTCATTTTTGGAAACAGGAGTGGTTGAAGAGTTGGTATGTGTTTACACAACCGTCACCACCACTCCTAATGCGGATTTTGGCTAAAGTGTAAGAACAGTAGCGAAAATGCTCCTATTTTTCAATTTACTTTGAATTGAATACTTTTTTCATTATAAGTCAGATGATGAACATAAACTGCGGGACATTCTTTGAAAATAAACAAATACGTACGTGCTTGAAGTGATAAATATTTGGTATAGCCCCTTTTGATCTAATGATAGAGTATGCTTGAGCTGTCATGCAGACGTTTGTTGATGACCCATGATGATCCATGATAATGCAACATGATTTCACAATATTCAAAAGAACATCTTGTGATGTTACTTAATGCTTGATTTTCTCTGTCTTCAGAGATAAACATCACGGTCTGGCTATGTGGTCAGTACTGGTACACTACAGAATAGCATATAACATTACTAAATACAATACATAATAAGATGTTAAAAATCCAGATCACATAAGGTATTGTGGGTGTTAAATGACAGTTGCATTTACCCTGAAAAGCACAATATTTTTACTTGCAAGGTACTTATGATTGAATTGTGGATTCCTGTACACATTTATGCAGATTTCAGATTCTTAATTGTAGTTACACATTTTAATATTTAAAATGTCTGGCAGATGGCACAATGTTAGGCTATCCCATGCTATACACGACTTTTTAAACTGAAAATAACGTTTATGAAGTTACACCATTATTTCTGTGTTTTTGAACCCAGTCCTGAAAAATCATTTGCTGATTGCGTGCCTATGATGGGCTGTTTCATCAGCCGGAGCCACACTGACACAGCCCATCAGTGACCTGGCAGTGTGGTCATCATGACCATGCACTATTCTCCCTCACTGCTTTATTGCACAACCATCGATTGCCTCCACCTGGTGGCTGTCTTTAGTTTCACATAAATATCTCCATGTCTCCGCACCAGCCATTACTTACACTGTACGGTAGCTCCCTGGTATGCACGATCAGAGTGGGTCAAATATCCTCTGTCTGCTTAACTGCAGACAAAACAAACACACACATACCTTTACACGTATGTTGTGTGTAGAATAAAATGTCTATAAATGTTAGACAATTATACAGTGCATTCCAAAAGTCTTTAGACCCTTTCATGTTTTTTACATTTTATGTTCTCTCCTCAGTAAAAGACACATTATTTATTTATTTATTTGTTACAAATTCAAGTTGGACTTTTACCAAGGAGAGGCTTCTGTCTGGACACTCTGCCATAAAACCTAGATCGGACATTAACGATTCTGAATTGATTAACAAATGTCAATAATTGATAATTGAGCACACTTGCATCTGAACATGTAGACCAGCTTCTGTTTTTACACAAGAACGTAAACATTAGCAATCACTAACTGAGCTCTGTAACGTCTATTTTGAGTTTAATATTCTTGAAGTATCCGTTTTCGCTTTCTTTGAACCTTTTCTCTGTTGCGATTCTCTCAGTCTCGCTTTCATTTTAAAAAGTTTCTCACTTTTGACTTTTAAACCAGATTTGACAGTAGGGCGGGATCTAGGCAATCATTGGCTGCTGGAGTTATCATTGGACCTGCTACGTCAGCTAAAGAACGTCACTGGTCGGTGATAAACACAGGGAAGCTGTGTGTTTATGTTTTCTCATATCAGCTAAATTTAACGATTACGCCTAATCATACTGCTAAACTGCTAAACTTTTTGAAGCGGAAGGCGAGTCTGAAAGAAGCGCAACGGAGAATAGGCGCAAAGAAAGCGAAAACGGATACTTCAAGAATATTAAGCTCAAAATAAAAGATTACAAACAGAAATATTCTGTTTACAAATTTTATTACAAAATGTAAGTTTTTGGTTACAGGTTTTTTGGATCTCAAAACTTTAGAACCTATTTTGACGCCAAAGATTTGTAAAGTGTAAATTTTCTTCACATGGTAAAGAAAAAAAAAAAGGGGGCATAGTTAATCGTTGCCCTCTGAATCGTAATCGAATCGAATAGTGAGGTGCCTAAAGATTCCCAACCCTAGCCACAATCCTCTCTCTGAGCTCTTCAGGCAGAACAAGAAATGTTTTTAAACATTTCAATAATTTTCATGTTCGTTTTGACAGACCTGA
This sequence comes from Parotocinclus haroldoi, assembly GCA_034779995.1. NCBI lineage: Eukaryota > Metazoa > Chordata > Actinopteri > Siluriformes > Loricariidae > Parotocinclus > Parotocinclus haroldoi. The sequence continues at coordinate 4,238 of JAUZST010013688.1, forward strand.
GATCCTTTGAACACCATTGCTCCTCAAAACCCTTTGTTCATACTGCTTTTGTACCAAATCTTTATTAGAATCACCTGTTGATTTGGAGTTGTGGCGGTCCTGTGGCGGTCCTTTTCAGTGGAGGATGCCTTGACAAATTGTATATAGTTTCAGATGGATTGCCAGCAGCAGTTAAAGGTCATCAAGTCGTTCTCGAAAGCCACATTTGCTTAAGGGAAATAGTCTGCATTCTGGCTGAGAATTATAGCAGGGCCGCACCGCACTGGCTAAAGGATTCAGGTCATTACACACAAATTAGCAAAAGGCTTGCAACAGTTCTGGGAAGGTGTGCATGAGTCATTTTGCAATTACAAGCTTTCACTTAGAACATTTGATACGTGGGGCAGAGTGAAGGAAAAGATTAGTTGCCAGTGAATTGGCAGTTTATTAGCTGTTAGATCAGCCTAACTATTAAACTAAAACCTCATAACTAATAAACTAAAAATGCATATGGAAGCATTATGAGCAGAGGGACGTCGTTTCCGCCATATGTCTTCGCCTGTTTCAGTAGGGGGAACAGTTGTTACCGTAAGTAAGGGAAGCTAGTGAGTTCAAATCCCAGTATTAGCCATGCCTACTTAGTTTTATATTCAGATTTGCAGCATCAGCTGTTCTTATGAATTACAACTGATCTGAGCTGCTTATTGGTAAGGGCATTGCTTGATGATCCAACAGTGGCATGTTGGAAGAGGCAGGATCTGAACTGACAAACTTCTGACTAGTAGTAGCAGTTTTTTTCAAAAATTCACAGTATATAGAGACAGTTTACAGAAATATATTTAGCCATTTCAATGAATCAATGAATGCTGTAAAATGGAACTAATTGATGATGTGTCCTTTACTTGTTAGCATATAACAAGATGTAAACTGTAAGAAAATAAGGGCAATCAGAAATTATCTTAGATTTTTCACTGAGTTATGCCTCAGTTATGACTGAAGCATTGTTATTTATTGGTTAAACCTAGCACAGCATGCAATATGCAATACCATACACAGTATGGTATATATACAGTCGAATCCGGTTAATGGGACCACCGGTTAATGGAACCAGCCGATTTTTCGGACCAAATCCTAAAGTACCGAAACAAATCCTATTATATGCATGTAATTATATTTGTTTATTTGGACCAAAATTCCGCTTAATTGGACCAAAGAACGAGACAAGTGAATAAGAAAAATACGCCACCTAGCGGTTGCAAAGCGGATCAGATAGGGAGAATTTATGCTTTTATCAAAGGTCAGGAAATCCGAAAAGTTGTTTTGACAAGAGCAAAACCAGCAGGAGGTGACCACGCCCACCACTTTCTTGATTTTGTTCAAGTGCAGTCCGTCAAGAGAACGTGCCAGATCCCACTGGATAAGTTCTTCAAATGTTGACTGGAATTTAGTAAGAACTTATTATGCAGTATTATGTACAGTATTACAGTATTATGCTTCATATGCTGAGTATCTATTGTATCTATGAGTATCATTGTGTTGTAGATCGTTTTGAAAAACTTGGTTGCAAATTTATTTTTTAATGAACAAGGTTTGTAAGCAACAGTAGTTCTTTTTTGTACGTTCACTATACGTGTAAATCACACAATAAAGATTTAATAAACATTTAATATGATATATAAATTATAGCACGTCTCGTCTTGTAACATAGGGCACGTTCGTTTATTCGGACCAGCCGGTTATTAGGACCAAAACGATCGCGTCCCGATGTGGTCCCATTAACCGGATTCGACAGTACATACAAAACTACTTCTGATATAACCATGTGTGTGTTGCTAAAATGGCCACTGATGCCAATAGCGAAGTTACATAAAAACAAATAATAAACTTGGGAGATAAGTTCTGTAGTAAAGAACTAAGCGAGAACTGTGTTAGGATCAGAACACATTTTGGGTCAGAGCTACTTCTAAAGAACAGCTAGTAGCAGTGGTTCAAAGAGACACAAACCAGGTTGGTGTTGGTGCTTAAGCCTCATCACTGTTTCGGGTCAAACAGATAGAAGAGTGGAACAAGTGACACACTGTTTTTAAGGTGTGCTAACATTCAGTGAGACTCACATTGCTGCATTTCTTCAGACAGCTGTTGTCGGATCAGTAACAGGTGCAGCTCTGCACCTTTATCGACAACGTGCAAAGCAATTCAAGATGGTTTTACTGACTCAGTAAAAAAAAGAATGAAGCCCAATCTTCATCAATCACAATTAATAACAGGATTAGATCTTCCAATCACACATCACAATTTTCTTCAGATTTATTAATGAAGATGATTAAATATAAATGTAATAATAATTAAAATTGTTTAAGGTACAAATGCATATGGTATAAATATTTATTTTATATTACTAGATATATCTCTTATTTACGTTTGTTAAAGTAAGTGAACGTGTTTGCCCCCTCTGGTGGTGGAAAAATGCCTGTCTGAACAAGGTGGGAATTTTCCACAATGATCTGATTCCGTGAAAGAAAATTATTTTGTTAAATTTTTTTTTTTACAGAATCAAGCAGCTGTGGCTATACATTATATGTGAAAAATAGCCTGTATAATGCTATACCTGTTTTTACCACAGGATGAAACTACTTAGCCCACTTAACTCTGTGGGATAGATTCCCAGACGCTATATTTTACAGTTTGATTCTGTTAAAAAGGAACAGAAAAATAACAAAATAAGCCTGCTAGTCAACAAGTATAACGAATATATAATTGTATAAATAATGCATTGTTAAAATTAGCAAGTGGTGACGTTATAAATGGAATAAACAGAAAATGCAAAAAGTCGTATTGAATGTAAAATATTACATTTAACTAAATACTCATTTTATTTAAGTACGTTATTCCTGATACAATTAAACGCAGTGCATTTGCATTATTTTAGGTTTACTTATTAGAGTAAATATTAATGAACATGTTTTGCATAACAGATATCTTAAAACATATTAAATTATTTTACATATTTATAGGGTTTTTTAAAATAATAATTATAGTTATTTCATATTATGATGCTTCGGTGAGGAATATTTTGCTTGTATTTTTTGACATTTAGTTCAATAAGCAATATAGTCACTTTACAAGGTAAACGGGTTTTTGGCTCTATCTAGTGATAAAACTCTGAAACTGCAAGTTTGTCATGAAACGCGATTTTAATTGGAGCCTGATTATGAACAAGCCTGGATAAATGGGAGGGGTTGAGAAAGCAATGACAAACTACTCCACTATCCCACTAATACTTCATGGCTCACATCAATGAAAGACAGAATTCGTGGAAATCGATGATCCGTCAAGTGACTGAGATTCGGACGTGACTGTACAGTTAATCTATCCCAAATGGACAAAAAAGATTCTACAGGTGTTAGACAAAACTTAATTAAGGCCCGTGTCAGGATTTCCCTTCTTTGTTGCTGTTGTTAGGTTTTTTGGGTTTTTTTTTAAGTAAAATCTAAAATAGCCTAAAACTATGAATAAAGTTACCTTTAACGTTTCAATGAACACTTGTGACTTTAGATTGCTCAAAATTATAAATGCTATTGTTATATTATAATAATATCGTTATACACTGTTCACAAAAAGCAGGTGATAATTCATTATGGAAGATTTAATTTTAAATCATCCCCTAATGTTTCTAAGCAGTGTAGCTTCTATACCTTCTTTTTACCATCACTATACAAACACACACAGAGACACACACAACCCCCTCATTGTCAAATGATTGTTCGATCAGCTCAACACATGGAGACAGGATCCGGACGTACACTCATCAGCTTTAATGCCACCATGACATTTTATTCTCGTACAAAGGATTAAAAAAAATAAAATAAAACAGCATTGCACGTCCTTACTCACAAATACACAGTGACATCACCAGGTCACGTTCACAGAATAATGCCACGTCAAGAATGAATCGCTAGTGTACGTACTTCACTGTGGCCCCGTCAGCATATTTGCTTCACCTTCACGCTGCGTCTCAAGGTCACAGGGAAATGGGGCCTTAAGAACCCTTTCATTCAGCAGCTGAAGGCAAGTTTCTCACATCACAGTGGGGCAGAGAAGGAAAACAGTGATGAGATAAATGAGATGTTCCAGGTTCTGGAGGTTTAGCATCACACAGTGATTGTAGGAAAGAGATTTGACGTTGATCTGCACATACTACACTGGACTATAATGAGAACCCTGTTATAATTCAAAAAGCTCTGCCTTATGTGCAGGAACAAACTCCTCACTGTAAGCAATGGCTAACATTTCAGTTTTTGGATCTTAGTGGATCTGGAAAGGTTGCCCAAACTTTTGAACACACTAAAGTATGTTTAATGACAGGACTTTTACACTATGTAGAAGAGCATATGCATTACAATACGCATGTCAAAGTTATGTCCTCTGCACACGCTGTTTTTATACAGAGAATTTAGCAAAACATTGTTTGCCCAGAGGTGATCAAATATGTGTATAATCCTGACTAACAGCAGCATTATCACTTTAATTACTCCATTAGAGAAAGCGCTCGACTACCGGGATTGTTTAGGCCAGTATTTGTCAGTCCTGGTCCTGGAGCTGCCCTCCTGCTCTACACATTTTAGTGCTTTTCCTGTTTTAAACACACCCACTTTAACCCAGTAATGGGATCGTTAGTGAGCGGAGTCATTGGAAACCTTAAAACGTGCAAAGCAGTGGCCTTCCTGGACCAGGACTGAGAAACACTGGTCAGAGGGTTCCTGATACCTCTGAGAGGCTTTTTTCTCTCATTTTTTAAAACAATTACAACTGTAGCTTTATAATTTGATTCATCAGTATCACTTTCACAAAATGATTCCATAAAAATTCCATTATCGATTCCTGACAACCTCCTAACATCATCTAATGCTTAGTACACATCAAAGATAATCAGCCGTCATCAGTCAGAATCAGTCAGAATCAGTCAGAAGATGGCACGCCGACAGGGACACACCAATGTGCAGAGATGCAACGAGGTCTTGTTCATTTTAGCACCTCTTCCACTGAGTGGTTGTAGATCTGATTACCAGCTGCTCCATATAATCCCACATATTGACTGGATTGATGTTTGGCTTGGTTAAAGTGGCCCTCTGTAGTAGCCTACTTCACCTCTGAGTTTAACCAATAGCTGATCGTTTGGTCCTCCTGATGTGGTTCAGGAAAGAAACCGCGGAAGGATCTACTAGCCGATAGATGATTTTTTTCTGGGAGTATTAAGTGAAGAATAAACAATCTGTGACTGATCCAGAACCTCTCCTTAACTGCCACTCACGATTGCTGACATGAAAAAATCACTGGTACGTAAAGGAGGAGGAGACAGAGTTCGATCGATTTATCCTGTCCTGATGAACAGAGACACTAATATGTAGAGAGACTGATAGAGAGATACAGAGAAACAAGGAGCAAGAGAGATCACTGCCTGGATAACTCTCTGTCCTCTACCTCGTCATCATCGAAGGATGCTGCTGCTGAAGTATCTGACATGCTGTACCAGCAGATCACCTCCTGAAACACATTGTCCTCTTCCTCCTCCTCCTCTTCTATCTCTGGAGACAGACCGGACTCAGAGTAGGAGGTTGAGTGATAACATGAGTCACCTCTGCTCCACAGAACCCTGTGTTTCAGCTTCTGTACCTCATCCGACTGAAGCTGGAGATCTTCCCCGGGTTCCTGGGTGTCACTGTTCATCTGGACCAAGCTGGATTCCTGAACATCATCAGCCTGGTATGGGGTCAAGCTCCCAGTATTGGACAACACAGTGTCTGAGGGAGTGGCAAAGAGTCATTATTGAGTAACTCTAATAATAGAAGACAGGTGAAAAAGAAAAAAAATGATTGCAAAGGATTGGAAAAGGATAAACAAATCAAACTAAGCATGCACCAGATGTTTGTTTCAGACTAGAGCAGGTTTGGACGTCATTACATACCAGAGTCCTGGGTTGTGATGGTTAGCTGGTTATTCTGAGTAAGATCTTCCTCAAAACAATCCTCATCCACATCCTCTTCATCCACTGAGTTCCAGGCTCGTAGTTTGGCTTCTGCAATAGCAAACTGCTCCGCTACACCTAAAATCACAACACGCACATAAAAAGTAATTACCAAAAAATAACGCAACCAAATAGTTGTCAGGTCGCTGTCGTATGGAGTCATGATCAAGGAACCTGGACAGCTACAGTCTAGAACTGTATTGTCTTTAATGATTGATCCAGGTTCTGTTTGGGATGAGCATTTCTGGAAACAGCCCATACAGAACCTGTCTTCCTCTATGCATAATGATATTTCATCTTGTATCTAGGCTAGAGTCAGCCAAACAGGGTAACTAAGTCCTCTTTTCAGTTGTACAGTTTTCGCCAATAAACTTGTAATTCTGTTTATCATTCCATTTATATATACATCATTACATATAATACATATAATACAAGCATATGTATTATATGTAATGATGTATGTATAAACGTCATGATAAATGTAATTACATGTTTATTGATGAAAACTGTACAACTGAACAGAGGCCCCAGTTTTATGTGTGTGTGTGTGTGTGTGTGTGTGTGTGTGTGTGTGTGTGTGTGTATATATATATATATATATATAATTAAAGTGTAACAACTCATTTTTGTCAGTTTTTATTTTATTTTGAATATAAATAAATGAATAAAAAA
>JAUZST010013689.1:0-10913 GCA_034779995.1 Parotocinclus haroldoi
CCCCCCCCCGAGAGAGAGTTATTCGGCAGGACTAGATATCCAAGATACAACATTCCAAAATAAATTATTTTACGGTATGGTAGAATGGCGTGAATTTTGGGGACAGGCACTCAGGAGGGACATCTAATCTCCCAGCCCTGCAATGGACTGTAAGTAAATGCAATTAGATCAGGACTACAGCTCAGCCACTGAATTATTATTATTATTATTATTATTATTACTGGTAACTGCAGCCTTATTATGATTATTACTGCGAGTGGGGAACATTCAATGAAGCCACCAACCGGAATGGAAACTGTGAGTACAGAAGGCATCAAAGTGACTCAACAGGCACTTACTCCAGCCTTCACACCAGTACGTGAGACAGAGTAGCCACAATGCCACAAACTGTCATCGTCATACATTATTCACCAGACGAAAAAAAAAAAAAAAAAGACCCATGATATATCACGACACTGACACATATACGACTGTCATTCATATATTCAGCCAGGAATGGAAAGCTTTCACTTACAGAAGAGGAACCTCCACAATGAGATGAACCAAGTTACAGATCAGTTCTTCTAGAAGATCATCGCTGTTTGCATCTGAAAACAGAAAGGCAAACTTAAAGCAATAATGCTACTTACTGGTTGGCTTTTTTTTTTTTTTTAATCTCTTCGTTTTCGCCCCGAGAATGTTTCCTGAACAAAACGCCAGTCTACGACTGTGGGGACCCCCAGCGAGGCCCTTAAAACACAGTTGCTTTGGAAGGTAGGACTGTATCAGTGGCTCTGGATAAGGGCGTGTGCTAAATGTTCAAAATGTACGTCCCATCCTGCAGACGGCATGGGAGAACATGCAAACTCCACACAGGCGAACCCATATCGTCAATACTGATGTAAGGCATTAGGACCATCGTTTACCACAACCAAGCTAATTTAGCTGCTCCGAGTTTAGCCATGCCCCAAATTTTATGCGTTCAAACGAAACCAGCAGGCGAGCATCGCTTCAGACTCGAGCCCTAGTTTTTTTTTTTTGTTTTTTTTTCAGCCTGCACTAAGGACGCTTATCGAAACCGTGTGTGCTTTACCGCAGGATCCTGGCGCCCTCGTCTGGTAGGTGAACTGTAAGTGCAGCTCCTCCTCATTCATCTCCCTGATGAAGACTTTGAGCAAACAGCGCACCAGAAACAAGGCATTGTGGGCCTGCCAGATAAACAGCTGACTGCAGGAAGAAATAAATACAGTAAAGATTTCGAAATCAACGAGTGCATCTGTACAAACATGGAACGACTAAATATACGCTGTAGGTGCACGAGTGGTGCCGCCTGACTGGGTAAATAAAGCACCATATAGGCACTGAAACTGGGGAGGGGAGAAGAGCGTGACTCTTGCCAGGCCTGGGACTGATTGGCATCTACACAGGGCACAGCTACGCCCTGAGCTTTCCAGGATGCATCGGTACCCGGTCACCCAGACAAGCCAGAGGTGCTAAGAGCTAAGCAGAGAGGCTAACAGCCAAGAAAATATTCCTAAAAGTACGTTTATCCCACAGCAAATCTAGATTCTAAACCATGTATGCAACAGGCCTTCCGCACTCACTCTTGGCATTCCGTGGAGATCTTCAGCTCTTTTGTTCTAGCCAGAAAAACCCGCACCAAAGCGCCGAAGTTCCCAGATCGAGGATTGTTCCTGACTAAAGAAAACAGAATGTTTTTTTTTGTTTGTTAACTGCAAGGCAATAGAAGCAACGTCGCAAGCCTGAACGCATGCTGCTGCCAGAGGGCAAAGTGCAGCCCTGAAACGGCCTGCTTCCCGCTCGTCGCTACGGGCGGCTTGTTTCTCTTTGCGTAACCTCATTAACAGGACAGCAATGGCATCTTAGCGATGCGGCGAAGAAAACAATGTGAAACGTACTTAAGGTTTTGGCGAGAGGGACGATGGCCTCCTCCAGGAGCTTCGCGTCGGTGCTGGAATGAAAAGGAGAGAAACAGACTGAGAGATGAGTCAGAACTTTTGATTGACTTGGGTTTTTTTTTTTTTTTTAACACGCATGACCCTCTTAATCCTCATACGGTACTTCAGGGGCTCCAGAAACCAGAGGAGAACACCACGTGATCCTGTGCCCCACTTATAATCCCTAAGAATTAGCCAAATGATTGGATACCACATTGATGTCCGGGGGGTTTGGGACAGAAAATAGTGTGTTTGTATTTCATTTCAAACGACTCTCCATCTGAGCAAAGAGCTGCTACAAGAATAGTCATGTTTGACTAATGGCCTCTGATAAGAAACGAGTGGGTAATACCAAGAAGAAAGGAGAAAAAAAAAAAAAAAAAAAAAAAAACTGTACACCTGACCTGACTATTAGCCAACAGGAAACAGAACTAGTTAATTTCACGGTCTTAACCTTATATGACTCATTACTGTGTGACAGCTGATTCTGTTGCGTAAACAGGTTTAAGGTCAAGTCGCAGTTTCACAGCTTGCTCGTTCATGAGAAATCCCCGGCACACAGCGTTTTAAATATTTATAATTTCCGAAATTGCAGGGGCGAGGAGCAGCAGGGTAGTCGGACGGGGCGTGTTTGAGCAATGCTTTCAATTGGGATTGCATGTCTAAATTTAAAAAATGCATCACTAATATTTCAATTGTCACTTTATTCAGCCGGAGGTTGCTATTTCGTCAGATAAATACCACCGAGTTTTGGAAGCAAGAGATGAGCGCCTGTGTGTGGGGGTAACGTTTGGGAACCGGCGCTCTAGTGTCGAGTACACCCCTCACAATAATTAGGGGATATTTCGTTAGGGGATGCTTAATTTATTTTCTTTGTGTGTGAGCAGCGCACAAACGCAAGCGAAAATGTGTTTAATTCTGATTAATTCTGCTGCACACGATAAACAAAGTCACTTCTCCCTAGTTTAAGCTTGTGCTGTATTCTGAATTGCTCAGTCTGTAACGCGGGCCGTCTGGTAGCTGGTGCCTGTCCACCGTATGTTCACCAGTCTCAGCAGCTCCTTCCAAATGAGGTCACTGGGCGGCTGAACGGAACTGTCAGGGTTGATTAAAAAGGCTGTCGCGCAGCAAGCAGGACTGGGCGCAGAACGTTTAATAAGCACGACCCTCCATGATTGTTTGTTGCTTGCGCGCGCACCAGAGCTCGCTAAGTCACGACCCAGATGTGTGAGGTCACCATCCGGAGAGCAAGCCGGCGGGGTTTCGGCGGGATCGGCTCATTTCCGTGGCGGCTATGGCAAACGCACGTGCACGTTACCACCCGAGACCTGCTACAGATTCAGGGTGGCAGACAGCGAGACGGTGGAGGGACGGAGGAGGCGACAGGGGGGCAGACACTCGCGCGTACGCGCGGGCACGCGCGCAGGGCTGGGCGAGAAAGGAAATAACGCAAGGCAGTCACGGCAGGTCGGCCGAAGGCTAAGAAAACTCGGCACGTATTATTAAATGGAAACTGTGGCATCACCTCGGCTTCAGCAGTATTTCAGGATGTCATGTTTTTCAGGTCAGTGGTAGGACACGAGTGCAGAGCAAACACGCATAGACAGACAGGAGGATAAACATCAAGATTGCGCTCTGTAATTGAAATGGGGTTGAAGTCATTTTGATTTTAATGCCTGGCGCAGGACGGCTTCATGACCGTGACCCCGTTTCAATCCCGAGTATTAGCTGACGATAACAAACAGGAGGTAAAAACAAACGTATATTTGCTTATGTCTAAGAGGATTCAGTTTTGCAGCACCGAGGAGACGATCAAACCGACAGGGACCCGGTCACCGCGGCGGCGAGTTACAGTATTACAGCATTACGCTACGTATTCGTTAGTGGACCACATACAGCTTTCTTTTGAACTGCAATCAATTTCTTTATAGATTTTATTAACGTATCTGTCGCATAAGTATGATAACAGATATAATAGATAATTCTGCATATCCAGTGTGTCATGCTTACCTGCAGGAGGGGCTGGTGAAGGTAAAGGAGATGAGCTGGTTCCAGAAGGGCTCGTTCTCCGAAATAGGCTCTGGACCAATCAGAGTGCGGATGCTCGGACTCTCTGCCAGGTCACTCACCTGGCTCGTGCTGGCACCCATCGCCTCCAAACACACACACACACACACACTCTCACAAACGGCTTTCTCAGAGTCTCATCACCCGGTCCGCCAAGCCCTGCACGAACAAATCCGGTTCATTTACTTTGATTTCCAAGCGTTTGTTAAACTAAACGTCAGGATGCTAATTTGCATTTACATTTATGTCATTTATGCAGAGCGACTTACAACTAATGCAGTCTTACAATCGAGGGTTAAGGGCCTTGCTCAGGGAGCCGACTGTGGCAGAGGTCGTATTTGAACCCTGGACCTTCTGGTTCATAGTCCAGTACCATGACCACCTCAAGTCCATGACTAAATGACAGTGGTGGAGCATTGGATTATTCGTCACAAGGTTTTTGAGCTCAAATCCTGGCTAAGCAAAGATGCCCGTGCTGGAAAAGGAGCATCTGAAATGTACGCAGCAGGCATGATGTGAACGACAAAACAGCCCAAACCAAGGGTTTTAAGCAACCTGAGCCTCGCTAATATTTACCGAAGTCACACGCTGCAATTCCCGTGATATAGACAAAACACAGACACAACCGAATCCGGTTTAGCCGGAATTCTTTCGTTCTTTGTTAGCATATACTGCCCAAAAACACTGAATGAAATAACCCCCTTTTTTTTTTTTTACTTATACACCAGCCGCTGTATAGAATAAAGACTTCACCCACCCAACCTACTGTCTGTTCTCACAGCCGCTGCGTGGCAGGGGCGTCGGACCATCCTACACCTTATTATGCACCAACCCTAACCCTAACCCATCTCTCTTATTCTTTTGCTTAGATTCAACAGAATACATGTGTTTATTCTCCAGCATAAATCTCGACAGCCACCATATTGAAACAAGGGCAAGCTTTGCCAATGGGAAGGTGGTCATGTAGCACGGTTCAGAAGAGAACACAGACAGCTTAGGCGCCATCAAGAAAAGAAAATAAATGCTACGCGCCAACATTTAGCCTCTGCTGCAATGCTTCTGCCAGCCATAAAACACTTTGCAATATAAGGTCATTTCTGAGATGTTCCAGCTAAAACACGCAAAGGCTTCATGATCGACGCAGACACGCCACATGTTAAACACCTGAATGGCCTCAAGTATGAAACGAAGCAGCTGAGCACTGTGGCACACACCTCCTAAATACACACAGGTTTCACAATAACTAACCGAACAGTTTAGCTAAGGTGTAACAGTGTTTGAACAGTTGTTCATCCACTTTAAAGCCCGGTTTATGATGGGGTTTTTTTTTTAAACCAGAAAGACAGCATCAAATTGCTAAATTGGCGCTTTTAACACAGTAGATTCTGCGGTGCAGTGCTCACAACCAATCTGATCCAGGTACTTCATTCTGTTTAAGCCGCACAGACCACTTTATAAACACATTCTAGATTAAAGGCAATATTATAGTCAGCAGAAACAACACTGAGTAAAGCTGTAAAACTTTGGAACTTGTAAAAGTGAAAAGGATGTAATTCATTTAATTAACTACCATATTTATAGTAGCACTAGGTAGAAGTAACAGTAGAGTATTTATAGCAGTACTATTAAGTAGAAGTAATATTAGTAGAGTATAGCAGTACTATTAGGTAAAAGTAATATTAGTAGAGTATTTATAGCAATACTATTAGGTAAAAGTAACATTAGTATAGTATTTATAGCAATACTATTAGGTAGAAGTAATATTAATAGTATTAATGTTAGTACTATTAGGTAGAAGTTATATTAGTATAGTATTTATAGCAGTACTATTAGGGAGAAGTAATAATAATACTAATAATATTTGTACTATTAGGTAGAAGTGATATTAGTAGAGTATAGCAGTACTATTAGGTAAAAGTAATATTAGTAGAGTATTTATAGCAGTACTATTAGGTAAAAGTAATATTAGTAGAGTATTTATAGCAATACTATTGGGTAGAAGTAATATTAGTAGAACAAGTATGTTTTAATAACGGCGTTGTTGTTGTTGTTGTTTCTAGTATTACTAGTAGGATTTATATCAGTAGTACTAATCGATAATATTGCTGTATTATTACTGTTATTAAAACAAACCTAATATAATTCCGGTTTTAATAAATGCGTAGGTCTGAAGAAGTTTCGAGTTTCACACAAAGTCAAACACACAGAAACTGAGCTAACTTAGCAGCGAGCTAGTTTACGATATTTTAGTAAAACCAAAAGTCTACATTTCGAGTTTATTTCATATTTGTTGACACTAACCGTTCGGAACATTTTATAAAGTAAAAGCCGAAGCTGTCTGCTTAAAACCGGCTTGTTTGGCTAATTCTAGCACAAGCTAGCAAGCTAACAGCGCATATTAAAGTAAACTTAGCTTAGCTCAGCTCAGCTACTTAGCCGAGTATTAAATGCATGAAATAAGGTTACCTGACCTGTTAAACGTTGACCTTGGCAGTTTGTGCTTTATAAGCCGCTGTCTCTCTCCGTCCTTCCGACTTTCTGTTTATTAATGATTAAATCACCGTATAACCGAATAACAAGCGCAACATAAATAACTGCCTAGCTTAGCGACGCTGCTAAGAAGCGATGTCCACGTCGCCCAGCGACCAACCACCTGCGTCGTGTCCCAAACCACTGTCCCTCCCTTCCCCTATCTCCTACGAATTATAAACCGCTCCCCAACTTGCATTGAACAACGTTGGTTAAACCCGTTCACTATTTTACATTTTGTTCCTGCACTTGATTTTCAAACTAATTATTTACACATTATTACTAAACGTCAGGTCTAGTCCACTGTCAAGTACATACGATGTGATTTGAAACAAACCCTGTCCAAGTCCCGCCTCCTCCTCTGTGATTGGCAAACTATAAATATATATAAATAACCCGCCCAATTAGAAGAGTGCTCATGAATTATGAAGCAGGTTCCGCCTCCTGATCCAAAGGCAGGTGGAAAGCGCGTTACTGATACACACGGTTCTACTTATTTAAACCCCTTTTACGTTTAATGCAATAAAAAAGTGACAGTACCGTTATGTTTATAATATTTAAAGGTAACGAATGTGTGTTAACAGTAGTATTTGAAACAGTTATCCAGAGCGATAATGCTGAAATTATCGTATATCGTATATATATTATCGTATCGCAAAGTCCTTTCATGGAAATGCTGATGATGCAAGGAGCTGCCCTCTCTCACAACCCTCACACACAGCAGACTCTAAATAAAAAATCCAAACCAAATCGAGCGCATTTGCTTATGATTTGCATACCATTTGCATCTGGTGATGTTCATTGATTTATTCAGCTCTAAAGCTACCAAAGTCCAGGTTTCAGGGAGTTTAAAAGCGTTAATAATGACACACAGGCCGCACAGTTGCGTCGTCAATAGCGATTTGTACAACTTTATTATTAGCCGTTTGTACAAAGTATATTACAATACATTAAAATAGTATTCTGGGAAAAGTAGATTTCTTTTTCCAGACGCTGACATCGCTGCTTCCGTTCGGAAAAGAGGAACGTTAAAACCACAGACTACAGCTGACTGTCTGGTATGGCAGAAAGAGCTTAAATATGTAACAGCTTTCATGGTTTAAAAAACAGACAGAGTAGGAGCATTTCTGGACAAATCGCGTTTGGACTCCTTAAAGAAACGTGACTTAACGGAGCAAGGAAAGCGTCGTGACTGGACGGGTGCAGAGAAAACGGCCTGGCGTGCTTAGTTTTCCAAATAGAAGTGCAAAAGGGTGTCGTAGTTTTAGTGTAAACATCATTTATTGCCTTTAGAACCACCTCGAGAGAACCCACAATCACCCAGAGAAACGAGATCCGCTTCCTCGTGCAGTAAAGTTGGCAGAAGCAGGAAAGAAAATGAGCTTGCAGTTAAATTAGGAAGGATAACGAGGATAAGTTATTAGCCACATTTAAGGTTATAAAGAGGTTACAGATGCATGATGCAGGGAGTCAGGTTCACAGTCTGGCACTAATTATATTACCCCATATCACCGGGGTTTTTTAATAGAACTCAATCAGGTCACTTCGGCTATCGCCAAATATTACACTAGGAATCCGTTACATCCATCTAAAACAATTTGTTCCTACATCATGTATCTGTGTGAGAAGATAAAATCCTGAGTTCAAGAACGGTGTACCATTATAAAACCAGTGAGCAGTATATTTCGCCTGTATCCTTGTAAACTTTGTAAAAGCATTTAAGCCCTTCTTTGTCGCTCCCTTCTCGTTCTTTACGCCAGGCCCTCTTGGTAGGCCGTTCCTCAACGCACCGTCTCTGCTCCCGTCCATTTTTTTTGGCTCTGAATAATTTACAATAGAAAGAAAGGAGCAGAGCAAAGTGGTTTCGGGGCGTGTACCGGAGCCGAATCGGGACTGATGGCCATTAAGCAGGGCTTTTATGTAAGAGTGAATATCAAAACCAAGTCGTATACGTGTTTTTTCTTTGTGTTTTTGTTTTTTTTGTTGTTGTCCCGCTTGTCCAAACATAGCCGTGATCTAGTTTAGATGTTTTCGGCCGCAGGTTCTTCACTGATGCTCTCGTGGACGCCCTGCCTGATGCTCTCCCTGAGTTGTGGGCGGCGTCTCGATTTCTGCCGGACGCTGCGGCCGGACACGATGAGGTCACCGTAACCCTGAGAGTGCGAGAACGCGTAACCGGAGCGGCGAGAACGGCCTCCGCGCTTGAAGGCAGGGGCCGCCTTCTTCTCCTCTTCCTCCTGTTCGTATTTCTTCTTGTTTCTCTGGACCTGGAGAAGGAAGAGGACGTACACTAAAACCTGTCCATATACAGGGCAAACCTAAAACTGCAAACTGCAGGGCGTCTGTGAAGTAAGTCCCACTTCTATACCATTATTAATCAATGTAGATAAGAGGCTGTTCTGATTGAAATAAATCATTTATTATTATTTATTCCTCTCCCGCCGATTCATTGTGAGCCCCACGATGCCGTATACGCAGATAAAATCATGAAACGATTAAATGCTTGCTACAAAGCTCAATCGAGCGGGTCTGGATATTCAAAACATGGCACAATCCTCCTTTGGGTTAAATATTATTCGTTAGTTGGCTAAGCAACCTCTCAGAATTCACTCATTCACCGTTTGTCTGACCTTGTCTCCAACAGCTGGCCAGATGGTCTTATGGAGGAACTGGATGCACATGGAGGGCAGGAGGCTGATGCCAACTGTCAGGATGATGGTGAGCCACAGGTACGGCTGGCGCAGAGCGTTAGCAGCTACACCTAGAGGGAAACGTTAGGCACACACACATGGATGATTCCACACAGTGCTCGCTTTTTGTAATCAGGGACCAAGATGAACTATGAGCACAAACTATGTTCAGATGGACTAAAGGAAACCCTGCTCAGTTATGTTCAGTCACCTGGCCAACGCAGACAGATCAAGAGCTTTGGATATCTAACATCAGAACAAAAGATCTAACAAACTAGGACTGCGATTTAGGTGTTTATATTTACGGCACTTAGCAGACGCCCCTACCCAGAGTGACTTACAAACTCATACGGTCTTACAATCCAAACATTTAAGGGCCTTGCTCAAGGTGCCAAGCTGCCACTGTTAGGCCTTGTTTGTATTTGGAAAAAAAAGGATATTCAGACACGACTCTGTGCCTACAACTGCAGAAGATCGTATCAGGCTTTAACAAGACCAAACGTTCACCACCGCTAAAGAGTATGGACAAAAAGACTTGAACACTCGACTGGCCACAAACAGTTTCGGCAGACCTGTGAACTTGAAGAAGGACGGAAAGATGACGTGTATCCCTGCGCTCTGTATGTCGAACATGATGCCGAAGTAAATGGCCATGCTGCCCAACACGGCGAAGCAGTTCACAAATGTCCAGTACGAGGTGTCCAAGGAGATCTGGGGCAGGAAATGACATGAGGAGACATCAGGTGTTGCACAGATTCACACACAGCAGAGCCGCTACAGTTTGTTTTAATTAAAAAAAAAGAAGAAGAGGAAGTTAACGCAACATGTGCCCGGATACCCACATATAATGCCACTCATAATTCAAGCAGGTAATTCAATGTTACACTGACATTATTAAAAGTTATTTGTGCGGCATTTATTTAGAGGCCGGCATTTTTCCAGGAATCCCACGGGTCTCGCGATTCCCGCCGGATGGGACTCAACTCAGCTATCACTCACGTGATTAGACAAAGATTAGATTAGATAAATAAGGCAAAAGATAACCATAGAATAGGTGCCGCCATTTTGTCGTTTTTTTTTTTTAATTTTAAGAAACCTACAGTAACGCAATTTTAAAAAACTACACGGCCCGGAAGCCAACGGTGCTTCCAGGCCACAGCTTCCCGCCGAAATTCATAGAACAGCAGCAATGGAGGGAGGAAACACAAGGGCTGCATCTGAACTTACTTTGTACTTTATATTCGGACACACTTCACGCTCTCGCCTACTATATAGTATGGAAGTTTGCGATTTCGGGCGCGGCCGAGCTCAGAAACCGATGTCGTGCAAGTTTATTTGCAACGCAAAGTCAGAAGTAACGACTTTATCTCTAAAGCTTCATATGCATTTTTTTCTTTATACAAAACTCAGGCACAGTGTGTGAATTGGGAAGGTGATGCTTTTATGTACATTTGTTGGTTAACAACAGTTCTCTTGCTTTGTGCAGTTTTTTCTTTAGGCAAATGAATGCCTAATGTTTTACGGAAATAACTGCTCAATAAATGAGTAAAATGCAACTTTATGTTATGTTTGGGTTTATTTAACAGGGACTGAGCAGCTGCTCCTCCATAGGAAAAACTATAGGGACCCCAGGCTGTGTATTATTTATGTTTTGTGGCCTTTAGTGATTGATTAAGGCATAAAATGTCTC
>JAUZST010013690.1:0-35537 GCA_034779995.1 Parotocinclus haroldoi
TATTCATTGCTCACAAAAATTAGGGGATATTTCAAAATGAATATAAAGTGATTAAAAAAAGAAGCGTTTGATCATTTTATTTTATTAAAGAAATTATCAGAAAAGCAAGTGAGTCAAAGAAAGCTGTTTGTCCATGCAAGTGAGATTGAAACTCGGTTATTGTGATTGAGTAGCAGGTGACATATTCATGGAAGTGAACAGAAGCATGTAAAACCTGACGAGAGTGCCACACATTTATGAACAGTAATTCTTGTGGGATCCACTATGTCATGGCAGACCACAATTGTTTTAGAAATAAACATTTGCAATATCTCTAGTGGTTTAAGTTATCAACACAGAAAGTTCACAAGTTTTGCTTTTCGTGACAGGTAACTAAAGATGGATTTTACGATTCTGATGTCGAAGAGCACGGCTACTGTATCATAACCGCAGACTTCAACAACCGACCAGAAAGACCACTAATTTTATTCACAGCCAAATTCAGAGAAACAGGGATGTGATGAGGACCGTGTGTTCTTGTCCATCACCAGCAGTGTATGTGTGATATACTTACATGTTATATCTGCTTGTCATAGGTTCATGTATTCATTATTTGCTTGTCTTTTATGTGCTTATTTCTTGCAAGGGGATAACCCACTCCTTAGGTTAGGCTGTAGGGCCCACAGCTTACCCGGGGGGGCGGATTAGGTAAAACTTCTATGGAGAAGGTAAGTCTGCGTGTTTATGTAAAGCAGATGATTAGTAATCGTATATCGCTTGTTGCTTAGCTGTTCTTAAATTAATCACTTAGCCTCAGAGGTTGGCACGCCCTCGGAAATGGGAATGGTATAATCCAATTAAAGGGGTGGGGCTTAGCCTATAATAGGGGGAGAAAGGTGTACTATGAGGATCTCATTTTTGGGTTGAGCTCAAGCGGACTTAACTGACACTGTGGTAGGGCGCAGGGATTAAGTTAGAGCAAAAAAATTATTTTTGGTCGGTGTATCCCTCCACTGCATGTTAATAAAGGCCTGCAATTTGAACTGAACTGGAAGCGTCAGCATGGTACATCCACACCCTAAAATGCCCATCCTCACTACCTGGTGTTTTTGTGGTTTGGCATAGCATCGTCACAAGGGAGATATATATACATTAATCCCCTAATATCTGTATACATATATGTATGTGGATGTTTATGTACAATGCTCACCAAAATTAGGGGATTTTTCCTTTTTAACTATCCCCTAATATTTACGCTACTAAGGGGCTTGGTATTCTTGCCTGCCAGACGGTAGGAGGTGGCCAAATCAAACCGGGTAAAGAAAAGTGCCCAACGGGCCTGCCGAGGGTTAAGGTGCTTGGCCAATCTTAAATATTCAAGATTCTTGTGGTTGGTGTAAACTGTGACCCTGTGCTGAGCCCCCTCAAGCCAGTGCCTCCATTCTTCTAACACCAGCTTAATGGCGAGAAGCTCCGTATCTCTCTTTGAAAAAAGGACAGGATGGAGCTTGTTGGGTTCACCTAGCCTTTGAGAGAGTATGGCCCTAACGCCAATGGAGGAAGAGTCCGATTTGAGGATGAAGGGGAGGGTGGGATCTGGATGGCCCAGGACTGGAGCTGTACAAAAGCTGCCTTGAGGTCTCTAAAGCCATTTCCGTCTAAATATAGCCACTGGAGGCACTGGGGTTTACCCTGGAGGAGGGCTATGAGGGGAATCACAGTTCTGATGAAGTTCCAGTCCAGATTCACTGGTAGGGACGGAGACAGTTCTGATGCCTGAATGGGGTTCAACTGGATAGTGGGAAGGTGCAGGCAGTGACTAAAACAGAAAGGGGACCAGCATGTAAGTTCCTTAGTATTCCAGGAGATGGTGGGGTTGTGTAGGTGAAGCCATGGGAAACCAAGGATTATGAGAGGGGTTAATGACTCCATGGGGAGGAATCTCCTCGTGAATAGCGCCATCTAACATGTATAATGGAGCAGTGGTGCGACTCAGGAGATCAAAACCCGGTGGTTGCCCATTGACAGCGGTAACATGGCGGTTGGCGAGCAGTGGAGAGGTGGAGGCAGTCTGATCCGAGATTAAATTCCCCTGGGCGCCTGAGTCGACTAATGCTGTGAAAAAGAGCAAAGTTGGTTCAAACGGATGGTAAGGGAAATCAGTCCATCCAGAGTCAAATCTGAGTCATGACTGGCTAGCTCCGCTTGTAGATCCCCTCTCAGGCCCTGTCTGAATGTGAGCACAAGAGCCACCTGATTCCACCCACTCTGCGCTGCCAAGGTATAGAACTGCAGGGCATAATCTGTGGCGGTTTGTGAGCCCTGATGCACAACCAATAGCTGCTCGGCCGTTGAAAAACAGAACGGAAGGCTTCAGTGAAGCGCTGATAAATACTAGTCTACTTACCTTGCTAAATCCAGATCGCAGTAGCCCAATCCAGTGCTGGCCCGGTTAGTAACGAGATTATCAGTCTAAATTCCTTACAATGATCCCCTTTGACGTCATACTTATAAAGTAGGGCCAGCCTGTAGGTGGCACTGGTTGCTGCAACGTGGGGTGGGGCTGGGAGGTAGTGGCATTGAAGTCAGGGGGGCTTGTACTGCCGGCATGAGCTGCGTTACGCGGAGATTCAGCGTGGAAAACTGCGTCTTCAGCATTTCACGATTGTTTAAAAGTTGTCAGACGGTGTGCATGACCTCCATGATCAGTCCGCGAAGCTCCGTGATGGAATCCTGAGATCCAATGTTGGAGGATGGACCTGTAGTCACTGGCTCCATGTGCGGCTGATCTAACTGTAACGCTATTGAGGGAAGCGGCGCCAAACGCAGCTAGCGAGGATAGAACTTTATTAAACAGAATACAAAATGATAAACTGTAAACCTAGCTAAAGTTGTACACAGGAGAAAAGTGAGAAACGATGTCGGGGATTTTTAGTCAAAAGTCAAAACTGTAGACCTGCACAAGGCTGGGATGGGCTACAGGACAATAGGCAGGCAGCTTGTTGAGAAGGCGACAATTATTGTTGCAGTTATTAGAGAATGGAAGAAACTCAAGATGACTGTCAGTCTTCCTCAGTCTGGGGCTCCATGGAGTTTCTCAACTCATGGGATAAGGACTATTCTGAGAAAGGTTAGGAATCAGCCTTGTTGTGTAAAGAGGAACATAGTGAAGCTATACTATGTAATGGAGCCTGGAGGGATTGGGGGAATGCTTCATGTTAAGATGAAAATAAAATCTCACCTCATATGTGTCATAAAAGAGGACACTTTGCACAAAAATGCAAGTCAAATGGACGTGTCAATAACATCAATTGACCCATGCTAAGATATTAAAACTGTAACACATATATGAGGGATGCAGTTGATGTTATTCATCATCAAGAGGTACTTTTAATCAGAATTTGATCTTTAGAGTACTGCAGTGCCACTTAAAATTTAAGTAGGTATGAAGCACTGTATACTGACAAAATATTTATTATTTTTTATATATTCATAGTGAGGTGCAGAGGCCATGGTATCTCTTGCAGTTGTAATGTATTATATATAATTAGAGGAATATTAAGAGTTCTATATGTACCATTATCAGCATTCTTCTGAATCACAGAGCTCCATTAAGATAGACTAATTGTATGCAGTGTTCTGGACTGATTAGGAATTCAATCTTTCATGACCCTCATCAAGCTGCTCATCAAACTTCTAGCTCCTGTCTGGCACTAATTTAGAGAAACAAAGTTTAGTCCACCAAGCCTAACACATTTTCCAGTTATGCTAATTTAGGCTTGCTGACGTGCACTGTCATGTGAACATTTAAGCAAGTGCCTCTATGTAAGTGAGGAAGAGTGTTTTAAATAAGAAAAAATAAATATGAGGAGAAACTTTCAAACAGATATATATTGCCTATACTATCAATGCTAAAGACTGGGTTTTAAACTCAATAAATCATCCAGATACTAATTTGTCTACAGTATTTGCTGGGTACTGGGATATACAATATTTGAATAGTTTTTAGTAGAAATACAGCAACTTATTCAATAACAAATATTTGTTGTTTTGCTCCATCTAAGAATACAGTGCTCTCTGTCCTTTATTTATTTATTTATTTATTTTTATTAGAAATGCAGTATTTATCATTTTCTTCTGCGTTAAATTGTAACACAACTGAATTGTGCAATTTTTGAGTTCCTTATTTGGAATATATAAATTTGTGTTATCACTTTATGTAAAGTTATCTTTGCATAAAGTCTAAATGAAAGTGTGAGCATGAAAAAATTATCCTCATCTGGATTTATTCAGCTCTATAATAGCTGATAATCAAAATGTAATGCAGCAATGCAAACAAACTTCAAAAATTGAAAAAATAGAGACTTGGATACCTTAGGAATAGTACATGGATTGTACAGTCTTAATTACCTGTTAAAATGGAACCAGTGCTGGCACAGAGTATGTGGTAAGTAGGGTGATGTGCCCACAACTGTTAAATTGGCACAGTGTGTTGGCTTCAGTACATGTTTTGCAGCTTTCATGGAGATGGTGTGAGCTAATGTATATATTTTATCCGTCACTATATAGGTTTGAGAAGGGTTTGTTAAATGAAATTTGACAGCTGTGCTACTCTGAGGTTCGGTCAACACTCAGTGGAATTTCGTTAGTGCCCAGACTGAAATTACACCACAGGTTATTATATTCACCTTGCCAGATGTCTTATCACCTTCTAGCTCTAATGGAACCATGAAGAGCAGAAGAATGAATAAAGGAAAGGAAGAGAGAGGGAGTAAGGCAGAAATAAGAGATAGAGTAAGAAGGAAATTCAGTTTTGTGTTAATGGCACACCTCCATGTCTGAACGGCAGAGACAGATGTTGTCTGCTTCTGTTACATCTCCTGCAGTTTGTGCATTATCACACATGTCTCTCTCCCTCCCTTTCTGTCTTTCTTTATCTCATGACTCGGAGCTCTTTCCTTCCTTAGCTCATGATCTCGTGCTCCATTTCCCAAGAGACTCATTATGGTGTGGTGTCCAGAGTGAGATAGTGGAGGAGTAATGAATCTCCAAACTGAGCTATATTAAAGCCTTTGCTATGGCACTCACAGATGACCAAATGGCTGGGACTGGCAGGCATAGTAGGCATGACTCAAGATCACTCCTTATTTACTAGAACTTAAAGGTTCAGATGCCATCCTTTTATAAATAGGATTTAAAGGCAAATAGTCGACAAGCCCACACCTCGGCTGGAATCCATAAAGTTAGGAATTGGATATTTTAATAGGTGTTAGCATATGCTAATTTCAATTTTAATTTCATTATCCATGAAGACATACACATTATACTGACATCTTCATTTAAAGACATTACTTTAGGGGAACATATTTGGTGCCAGAAACTGGATTTACAAATGATACCATACTAAAAGTGCTGCCTGGCTGGCAGTAGATGTTTCATATTGAGGAATAGCAATCCAAAGACAGAATAAGGCATGAGTTTTGCCCAGTGGTTAGTACTGCTGCCTCACAGCTGCGAGGTCTGCAGTTTGATACTGACCCTTATCTCCACCTGTGTGCATATTCTACCTGAGATTCCTCACACATTCCAAATACATATTTGTTATGTTAATTGATGTGTTCCAAAATGCCCCTTAGTGTGTGAATATGTATATAAGTGTACGGGTGTATGTGATGAATTGGTCCCTGTCTTGTGCCGTGTACCACCGGCCTTCCCGTGCCCAGGACTCGAATCAAGCGAATAAAATGAATTATTTAATAAATAAATATGATATGCAAAAAGTCCATGTCTCCTTTACTAGTGCTTGCAAGCACAGAATATATGATCCTTATTTCTTGACTTAATCGCAAAAGGCCAGTCTATTGTCACTAAGCCTTACTGAAGCAAAGGAACACAGAGTGAAGAAAAGAGAAAACAAAAGAGAGGGATGAAAGGAACGTATTTGATAATATCTACAACCCCAAATCAGAAAAAGTTGTAACAGTATGGCAAATACATTCTGTGTAAACTACACATGATTCTTACATTTACTTTTTTGCTAAATTGGTGATGTATAAATAATAATCATGCTAATGGTGAATTAAACGTGTTGGAATTAAAAAAAAAACAATTATGTATAGCACTTTAACTAAATAATTTATAACACTAAGCCAACTATAATAGTTTATCATAAATGCTATAATTTGTAATTTTAAATATAAAAAGACCACTTTAGACCTGGTATAGATTCTACAGACTTCTACAGTGTTTGTTCAGTCCACATTTTAGCAACTGAAATATATGGCATATTATGAATATGACATTTATGAATATTGCTGTGGTCATGTCTAAAAGTACATCTCCAGTGCTATACATTGTGAAATCATGCACTAAACCTGTCAAAATAGTAAGTAAATTTTAAAAAGTAAAGTGTAAAGAAAACTATTGTACTATGTGCATCCAACCAATTGTACAGTAGTGGCCAAAATATGAGATCATTTAGTATTTTTTTTTTCATTGCAATCCCAGTACCAAAAATGTACTTAACTGTACTTAGAATATATTTAATTTTCTGTACGTTGTAAGTATATAAGCAAATTTGTTCATTTTAAAATTAAAATATGCTAAAATGTGATTTAATTATTTTTTTTGTACTTTGTATTTTTTATATGTACTTTTGATAAATATCTGCATATTACAATAAAATATACTTTTATTTTAAGTTGAACTGAACAAAAATAAATTTGTGCAGTGAACAATACAGTGTGTTTCAGGGCATACTCACACATGTCCGGTTGCCTTGCATCATGCCCGAGCATGATTGTTCTCCCTCCCCACTCCCCACTGCACTGTTTTCACATAGTGCTAAAACATTTCAGGCCCCAGCACACTTACATCATCACAGTTCTGCTTCTTGTGGTGGAAAAAGACACGCTGGCCAGGACATCAGACTTCATGGTTGTACGGTGCTTTTACAGAGACATTTTATCTGTCCTGACATGGACCTTAAAGTTATTGATTATGCACTGCAGTGATTTTGGGTAGTCATCCAGCACTTCTAAGAAGATTGTTAGATGGTAAGATGGTTTTAAGATGGTCAATTATCAAATTAAATGTGATTCACATGTGAACCAACCCCAAAACCACCTCTTTAAGTGGCCCTGAGCATTGTTTAGCATATTATGTTAATACAGCTTATATTTATAAATTTATTTATCTGTCATATATTATTAAATTTTTTAGTCAATTCCAACGTGCACCTAATGAAATGTAAATTGAAATTGTAAGTTTATACTTTACACATTGTAATTCTCAGGTGAAATAAATTATGCAATCTTAATGGTTTCACCTGTTGTGGGGCATGGGCATGCTAGGGCTCTATTATGCTTCTTGATTTTAAATGTGCTTTTGATAGAAGTAGGTACATCTTTACTTGTAATTATATGATACGTCTAGGAGATCATAGATTCATGGATGACTCAACACTTCGTAAGTACCAAGGACTCCCAAGCCTACACAGGTTCATGCATCATTTGTGGAGTCATGTACAACACTTTTAAATACTTCTAAAGGCTTTCGAAGACTTTTCAATATTCCACATAATGCACGCTACTCCCCAAAATAACTGTAACAACAAATTAAATTAATTAATGTTAATGTGAATGTTACGTTTTTATTTATTTTTTTTAGGTTTTATATAAGTTTTTTTTTTAACTTTTTTTAAATTTTATTTTATTGAAGTAGAGCAGAATTTCTCTAAAATATTGGTGAAGTTGCAATTTAACTAAAATAACTGAAGTGTTTCAAAGTCAATGATAACTATTGTTTGGGTTTTTGATGAACGTGCAGTACGGTGGCTCGATGGATAGCACTGCTGCCTCACAGCGAGGAGTTTACTCCCAGGATGGAGCAGTCTGGGTCCTTTCTGTGTGGAGTCTGCACGGTTTTCTCCCGCAGTCCAAAGATGTGTGTTAGGTTAGTTGGTGTATCTAAAAGTGGCCCTTAGTGCGTGACTGTGTGTGTGCTCTATGATGAAGCATTTTGCATATATATTTGTCGTGTCTGAAAATGTTTTAATCATGTTTTTGCTTCAGTAATTTAAAGATTTCCAATTTTTTTTTTTTTTTAGACGAATAATATAGTTGTAGTACAAAACATGATGTACCTACATGGATGTGTACCTCTTGCACTCAATAAAAGACATAAAACTATAATAAAACTTGTAGGCCATACTTCAACTTTTATTTCAGTATTTACTTAAATAAGGAACTTCTGCCACCTCTGGTCCTGGGGAACATCCTTGAGGAAAGAATGGAACTATTACACAGAATGAAGGGCATCACCATATACTTGAAATACCTTTTTCTGGTGCTAAAGGTAGCATTTCTTTCATCTCTATCTTTAGTGTGGACCAGGTAGGTGCTTCTGAGGTCAGGTTTTGCAAATATGTGTGCCACTTTGAACTACTTTACTGTAGCAGGGACCAAAGGCAGGTGTTAATTTACTTTGAGAATGATCAGTCATTCTATTTAACAAAATAGAAGATGGGGGAGCTAGATATAATGGACATGTGGATGAAGCCTTGGGCTACCACCTTCAATTGGTCCTAGCAATGGTTTGTTAAGGGACAAGAGATGACTGTAGTTCAGTGACATGTTCAGGTGGCGTAGAAGGTACAGAAAGCACTGCTAAAGATTTTGACCATTTCAGAGCCTTTGGATCCATTCAGTACAGTACAGGGTCATGTTGTTTTTGCCATGGCAGAACCAAGATGATGGGATCAGATATGGAGATGTAAGCAGTGCATAGAATCACACAGATAAGAGTAAATTATTTTTAGATTTTCAGAAGGAATGCAGCACTCTGTTTTGGTATGAGGATTCTCGACATATGCTCTTCACTGGGCAGATCTCAGAAGGTGGTGAGCAGTGCAGAATCTTTCCAGCCATTCTCAGCAGCAAGCATATGAAACTCCAGAGCATACTGAGCAGCACAACATGTATCCTGGTGGAAAATGAGCTGTAATTCTCTAGTTTTCTTTTCAGGAGTAGTGTGATTAAACATGTTACAGAGGAAATTCATAAATACAAAGCAAAACTCAGCCTCCCACTTAGACCAGAGTGCCATAACCCAGGTGAGCATAAGACAGCGAGCAGTGAAATGATCAAATCAATGCAGAAGTAGTGTGATCAAGCTAAATTACAATAAGCATTGTAGGAGAAGTCATGACACAGTGATCTCGAAGATCCATTGGAGTGCTTCCTCAGCGGTGAATGTTGCTTATTGCATGGATTAAGTTTGGGGGTGTATACGACATGGCCATGATTAGTGTGGTTCTGTTTTAAGGAAAACCTCCACTTTGGCAAAGTAAACTGCCAAACCATGCTAATAAAATAGGAAAAAAAAACGCTTTAAGTGAGAAGTGAGAAGGAATATGCAACTCCAATTCCAATGAAATTGGGACGTTGTGTAAAACAGAAATAAAAACATATTTATCTGTGTTCCTGTGCCAAAGATGTATTCCCTTTTATAACCCTGCTCTGTTTCTTGTCTCTTTATTGTTTTTTTTTTAGTTTCTTTAGGTATTTTGGGCTGGATCTATCTATTTTTTTGCGTCCAGCTTTGTGCCCCAGAGTCTATCTTCATGCAATTTGTTAAATGTATACTTTTTTCACCTTAGTTTTAGTTTTTACTTTTTTTAATTTAATCTTGGACTGGTGTTTCTGTTTTCCTAGCTTTTCTCTTTAATACCTTTCTACATCTGCCTCTAAATTTCTCCCAGACATGCCACCATTGAACAATGAATTAATTAACCAAGCTAATTACATAAGAAATGATCAATTCTGCAAAAATGGAAGTAACAAATGTATGTGGGTCATGCAGCAAAACAATCAACGTAAGCACTAATTTTACAAAAAAATGGACCAAAAATTATAATGTTTATGTTTTGGAATAAGCAAGTTCTAAATTTTCTCCAGTAGAAACATGGTAGAAGAACCTTTAAGGAAACCAATTAATATCCGGTGGCTGAAGCTGTTCTGTACAGAGGTATGGGATAAAAGTCATTAAAAATTATGTGTAGCACTAATCAACAGAAAATGCTTATTTGCAGTTACTACTGCACAAGGGAGTCACACTGATACTGGAAGTCAATATATACA
This sequence comes from Parotocinclus haroldoi, assembly GCA_034779995.1. Classification (NCBI taxonomy): domain Eukaryota; kingdom Metazoa; phylum Chordata; class Actinopteri; order Siluriformes; family Loricariidae; genus Parotocinclus; species Parotocinclus haroldoi. The sequence continues at coordinate 10,119 of JAUZST010013690.1, forward strand.
TACTTTTGTCACTTACAGATATGTAATAGTCGATCATTTCTTCTATAATAAAATGGCCAAGTATAAAATTTTTGTCTCATTTGTTTAACTAGATTTTCTATTTTTGAGAAAATCAAATACAGATATGTAGAAATTTCCAAAACTTTCAGGAACTACTGTATAAGCCTTACAAAACTTTAAAGTAATGAAGCGGCAATTATTAATTGGACTTTGTTCATTTTTTCAGAGCAGATATTTTAGTGATTCAGATTATTAGTTTCTTGGTGGTTTGGTGGAAACACATTTTGCCTATGTTATGGAGCTGTTTCTTGTACAGTCAGTGATAAAAATTGCCTGCTGCAATGTTTAATGAATCTTACTCAATTCTGCCATATGTGATTTTCTCTTCAAACTGGACCATCATTAACTCTGTTAAAGTGTTCAAGCATTAGCAAACTTGCACCTCTAAATATCCACTAGTCAATAAAATAATATTTTAAAGTATCTCTTTCTCTTGTGTTTGTGTCTGTGTGTGGGCACTTGTTTCCATGCTTCAATGTGCACCCTGCTTTCAACCTTCCTTTACATTGCTGCTGACCCACATGCATTAGCTTTTGCTAGCGAAGATTGTGCAAATTCCAGCTCACACTACTGATCCAGTAAGAAACATATGTTAAGCAGAGTTAATGATTGAACATTGACCAGTTCTGTTATTTAAAGTTTAGTTACACATGGATGCATACCAATGTAATAATAGCATTTAAAATGGACAAAACAGATGTGATATTTGTATTACCCTAAGCATAATCTACCCAGTTGCCCAGCTCTTTTCCCTTACCAATAATATTGAAAATAAAGCTTATTGTAATTGCAATGGTATGACAAACAAAAGTTACTGTTACCTGCTTTCTGATGATGTAGAAACACCTGTGTCATGACAACATTAAACAAAACCTATTTTTGTTGTATTTTCAATTTTTACCTTTCTTGTATTGTTCTTTCCATGGTTTCTTTCTTACATCGTCCAGAGAATTTTTCTTTTCCACTGTTGCCCTAGGCTTGCTCAAGGTAGGTTAATTAGTTTTATTAGCATATTTCTTCAATTTGAAACACATGTTTCAGTACACTTATGAGTTCATTTTACTGGTGCAGTCATGCATGAGAATTAGTGAGCCCATCCCATAAGAACCCATGCAAGCCCACAATATGACATTATATCCATTGTGTTTTTCTCGGATGAGCTTATAAGTTTGGGATCATGAGCAGATCCTTTCTTACTCCAAACTTTAGCCTTTAGCCTCTGTACTTCTTGGCAAAGCCTGACCTATTCTTCTTGCTAAGTAGTGGTTTATATCGTCTTCAAATTAAGTACAAAAGACATAGACCAATATACATAAATACACAATGCACCAACATACATACACATAATCATATAACTATATCAATGAAGGTAATCAATACACTCGTGTAGGTTTTTCATATATGGACTTTCACAAATCAAACAGCATCTGTCCAGCTACTGATAGTTTTGGAGTGGCCTTGTGAAGCTTTGCTGTCAATGGCTCTTAAAGCAGAATATCTAAGAAGTATTGTAACCATATTCTCTGCAATAATGTTCCAGGTTTATAGTGATGCTTCAAAATAGCTTTCATAGAGACTGTCTAGACTGCCATAGGAATTTTCGTCTTTATTAATGTAAAACTAAAAACAGTCATCACCTAATGAGACGACTGGACAGTCCCAGGAGAAAGTACCAATCAAAGCGAGTTTAAATCTATTACAATACTTATCAGCATTTATCAGAGCCAACATTTAAAAGCAACATCTGATAACATTATTATTCAAAACATGGATAGTCCTGTTGTTCCAATGGGAATTTTTTTTCTTTATAATATGCATGATGTTTCTGCTTTTTTTCTGTGGCCTACCTGTTTGACATCTGTTAAGTATACCAGTAGTTACTTTCTCCAAGACAAACCAAATGGCTACTGGCTAATAGCCAATATTTGTGCAATGTTTCTGATTGATTTTCCATCTTCTGTCAGCTTCACAATTACTTGTTTTTCACGCATAGCAAGGTCTCTGATTTCCTTGTTGGTTACTCCTCTAGCTATAAATGCATAGTTTGCAAGGGCAAAACCCAAGTCATGAGCTGAGAATATACATTTCGTGATATTTATAGTTTGAATAATCAAATATGATTTGATATGTAACATACCTCACAGTAACATGTTTCAGCACTTTTGCTCACAAGAAAAATGGGTGGGTTCAGACAAATGGTGATATTTTCTGAACTGTGTATCAGATACAGATGTATATGTGGAAATAAAAGCTGAAATGTTGATCTTTTGTCTCATCTTCGTCTTTTAATGTAAAACCCAAATGTTTTCAGTCTACAGTACAAATAATAGGTTTGGCCTCACTGTTCCAATACGTGTGGAGGGAAGTGTAGCTATTTTTAAAAAAAAACAATTACATAGAATTATTTGTCATAATCATGGTGGAGATTATGGAACCTCTCATTCTACATGCAAACAAAATAACATTTATATAAAAAAAAATTTTTAACATGTGTGCTGTATGTACTTATTGTTTAGTTTTGTTCTTAAACAAAGCAGTTATTTGTAGCCCATAATATTGTGCATGACCATGCTTATATTCCAACAGGAGTACATGTTCAAAGGTGCAATTAGTTTTAACTGAATATTTTTAGTGGAATTCCAAAATATAAAATATACACTTTCTTAATAAATCATCCTTTAATGGCTATGTTGTAAATATGTATGTAAAGCAAGCATTAGATATTTTCAACAATGTATGCAGAACATAGCATGCTTAGATCATCAAGTACAACACAACTCACATAAATGGGCCCTCAAGGGAGAGTATTGAGCACATACGCAACACTCAGCTCCCAGAGGGAGGCAAAAAGAGAGGATGGACAGAAAGCTGGGACAGTGATGCTGCTCACAGAGCATGTAGGTCAGATCTCATCCAGACACTCCCACATACCATATGGCACACGCCAGGTTCATGTTGCATTACCCATACAAGTATACATTGCCTATGTATTGCTATAGTTAGGGATTATCAACTCATTTTTTTAAAATTTTTTTTTAATTATTATTTTTTTTTTATGTATTTTTCTTTCTGTTGCAACCCTCAAGGAAGGTGGACGCAGATCTCCTATGTAGTCCTGCTTGCTTCTACTGTCTGTCTGTGTAATCTGCTCTAGGGCACAGATCTTCAAACTAAGAAATTTGGAAATCATGGAATTGATTAAAGGGTCTCTCGATGCTACTGACAACATCTTCTCAACAAGAAGCCTTGGCTCGGGGGAGCCTACCTGTCCAGACGGAACTTTTGCTACTGGATATGTGATGGACGCTTGAAAGAACTGGAGGATTATCTTTATGGCGCAACTTTCCATTGAGGAGAATGAGGATGTATTCTTATTGGGAACCATAATTACAGGGTTTTTTGCTGATTGGATTAAGATTTGCCCTGGTATATCACAAAATTAAAAGAGTTGGATCAGCTGTTCAGAGTCCCTTACCATTGTCAAAAGATTGAAAGTTTGGGCAGAGCCGTAGGCACTCAAACTGTGACTATTACTTATGGAATGGATTCAATTTCGGAGAAGCTATCGGTTCTGCAGACGAATATGGATATATCTGGTTTCGGCACCCTTCTTATCTGTGGTTTGGCCTTGAGGTCGAGCTGCAGGAGTGTAAATTCATCCAGAAGATTCCACTGCTATGGAAACCACTGTTACACTCCCCAGTAGAGGTTGTCCAACAAAGGTCACTCATGTAATTCATTTAATAGTTTGTCACAAAGGAACTCAAGTTTACTTCAGGGCAATTACAGCACATTGACCAATGCTAATGTTTACAAATCCATCACCAGGACAACACTGAACAACAGTGGTGTGCATGGCAGAATTGCAAGTAGAAGGCACTCTTCTACTTCTAGTTTCTAAGATAATATGGACAAGCCAAAAGGCCAAAAAATAGAACATTTGGTTTTATTTGGTGAGAAGAAAAACACTCAACGAATTTACAAGAAAACCAGAGTAAACCCACATGGGTATGATGAGGAAATACAAACTCAGACAAGCAAAGTCCAAGAAGACGGGATCGAACCATTGACACTGGAGATGTAAGGCAACCATGCTAACCTCTGCACCACCATGCCCTCTCGTCCAGTAAAACCTTAGTATAATATGCTATCCGTGGTAGAAAATATGAATCTAGTTTTCTCATTTTCAATGTTAAGTCATTGCAACATGCACAGATCTGAGCTCAAAATGTGGCTCTTGTTATTTATATATATATATATATATATATATATTAGTTATTTATTGAATTTTGGTATTCACCAATCTTTTCTTTTATTTTAAAAAACAAATTCTATGAACATTCTGTCAACAAATCCTTTCCTTGTTTCCTTTTAGGAATTTCTCATTCCGAACCCAATGGTAGGATAACGTATAAGAATAATGTATTATTTGAATGATAAAATAGTAATAATAATAATAATAATAATAATAATAATAATAATAATAATAATAATAATAATAAAACTGAACATTTGGTTTTGGTTAATTTTCAATGTAGGAAATAAAATTGCAAATGACATTTTACACATCCAAATCTTACTAAGCCTTTCTTACATAAAACATCTCAGTCTCAGATCAAATGTTTGGTTTGATCACATGTTTGGCTGTGGGATCTGTCTCCTATCCAACATGTTTTGGGGTATGAAAGAAACCTCTATTTCTCTTGTCCTCACATCATTTTTTTAGAGATCAAAATAAATGTCTTTATTTAATCCATAAACAATGGCAAGCTCCTATCCTAGCATAAACCTGATGCTAAAACTCATAGAACTTGGGACTTAAGACATTTAAATCTGTGCTGAATTTGTAAGTGGTACGCAAAGAGATGTGGAGCAGGTATGATGGGGGAAGAAAGATGAATTACAAAGGAAAGATGGAAAAATATGCGGAGGTGTTTTTCTGTCACCATGACAATTTGTCTGGATTTGCACAAGTACATTATTTGGAAAGTTGCAAATGGTTATCATAAGTATTTTGATAACTTATGATATTCAAATAATACCCCATTTGTCAACAGGGCAGGGTTTGGAGCCAAGGAAGTCTACTTGGTGCAGACAGTACAGAGTTTGCAGTCCATTGCATTGTTCACTAAACACTCCATCCAACCTTGATATTACAAGCCCGGCCCAGGACAATCACAATTAAGAAAGCAAAGCACTTAAAGGTGGGACATTATTACACCAAAACAAAAAGGCACATAGCACGGTCAATATGGGAACTGTAACACTGTGGTACAGGGTAAAACATTAAACAACAATTGGTTTGGTTAAGGGGCAGAGTAATCTTTTCCCACAACTTAATTCCTATGAAAGTAAACATGAATAAATAATTCCATGCTACTCCTTCTAAAAATTAATTAAGGTTTGCATAAGATTATGAAGCTTGACTTTAGAGGTGCCCAATAAGACCAATAAGTTATTATTTTTTGGGTTTGTTTTGATTTTTAATAACAACTGCACATTTTAATGTCATTTCCAAACTTTTCTATTTTATTGTACACGTGATTGTACTGTTATTGGCATCTTCCCTAGTCTTTACCTCACATGCAAGACCAAAACATAAATGAGTTAGGAGAATTTGATTGGTTTATTCAGGCAGTAATCTTTATATGTTTCATTAGAACAGCACAAGACAAAAGCAGTATGCAGACACACAAGTCACACTTTTCTAACACTACACTGTTTTTCTTTTGTTTGTTACTCATTACATTCAGCTTACAGATACAACACAATTTCTGTACTGTTTCTGTTCTGTATTCGTGTAACTTTCTCATTTTGTTTATACTTGCACCAAATTTTAGCTCATTATGAACAATCAATATTTTTATTAAGGTTTTATCATTTTTATTGTTGCAGATGACCATGATTAATCTGTAACGTGGGGTGAGTATAATCCACACAAAGCAGGTGTGGGAAGCAATCACAGGTATTAATATCCATGCAATCATCTAATAGATTCCATTGGGTGTCAAGCAGAGTCATAGTAAACAAAGTCAGCAATCAGCTGCCAGTATAACACACGTTCAGTATGGTCCACAGGGAAGTCCTAAATACTTTGGGTCTGACTGGCAGAAGTCTGTTTAAATCGTAGTAGAGGCAGGGCTTATTGAATACCGACTGGGCAGACGCAGATGATCCTGAATCAGTACTCCGTATGCTCATGATGCAGCAGGACAGAGCTAGGAAGCTAGGAAGAGCTAGGAAGCTTCCATGTTTTGTCCAGTTAGTGCTTTCTGAGCCTGGATGTGCATGCTGGACGTGACAGAGCCCCCCAGAATGAGCTACCTCCAGGAGCTTTACATAGTCCTGAGTGGCCTTAGGGACATGGAGCAGGTTTGTCTTTATGGTTAGTGTACAATTCCAATTGTACAGGTAAGCAGAGCTGTGTTTCTCTGGGCTGTATCACTCCAACTCCACCAGATACTGGAGACGACCACCTCTGAGCATGGAATCCAGAAGCCGACTGACTGCATATGTGGGCTGTCCCTCAATGTCCAGGGGTTCTGAGCGGTTGTCTGTGGGGGTTTCAAAAGCGAAGGGACCTGGAACATATGGTTTGAGCTGGTAGATGTGGATGACTGGTGACCTACAGGAGTGGGTCAGGAGTTCTAGTTAGGAAGATGCCCTATTCATTTGTCAGAGGATCTTATATGGCCAATAAACTGTGCACTTAACTTTGCTGGAACCAAGTGTCAAGGGTTGGGTTGTTAATGCTATTGTCATTCCAGGGGTAAAGTGGATGTTGTTAGCACGCATTGAAAGGGAGATATTGAGTCCAGTCTTGATGGAGCAGACTGTGTGGTTGTGTGTCTGGGTACAGGGATGAATCCTACCGATTTGAAAACATGTCAATAACCACCATGATGGTGGTGTTCTTTCGTGAGCAGAAAAAATCTGTGTCAAAAATCAATGGGTAATTGTATGAGTACCAGGGTGACATGTATATAAAGGTGGCCTGTGCCAGGGGAGCTGTTTGCCCAGGAGTTTTCCCCGAGTGGGTACAAAGAATACATTCTCCGGACAAGATACAGGAGATACATCTAGCTCCCATTCAATTGATCTTATAAAGCATGTTGGTGACAGGACAGTACCCTTTGAACTTCCCCAGGGCTTGTGAGTATTTATTCAGGATAGTGCATCTGCTTTTCCATTCTTTTACCCTGGAAAAAACAACAAAGTGAACTAGAACTGTTCAGAGAAAAGCACCCAATGTGCTTCCCAGGCATTCAGGAACTTGGCTGCCTTTAGGAATTCCAGGTTGCAATGGTATGTAAATATGATGAACGAGTATAGTTCTCCCTTTAACCAGTGTCACCATTACTTAAAATTGTCACCGTAACTTAATGACCAGAAGTTCCCAGTCACCGATACTGTAATTAGGTTCTGCTAGGATGTGTTTCTGGGAGAAGAATGGAAGAATAGGAAGAATAGAAGGCTCATCTATTCTATTGAGTCGTGGCGGAGTGGTTAAGGCGATGGACTAGAAATCCAGTGGGGTTTCCCCTGGGGGACAAGCTTAAACAGCTGATGTATGTGGATGATATGATCTGCAACATCACCATCACATGAGTAGATAATGTCATCAATGTATGCAATTACACACTTTCCAAAAGTGCACATCCAGGAGCCGATGATAACCCATATGGCATGACTGGATATTCATAGTGCCCACTGGTTGTAATAAAGGTGGTCTTCCACTCTTCCCCCTCTCGAATCCACTCCAAGTTATAGGCACTGTGTAAGTCCAACTTGGTGAAAATCTGGGCCTGGCATAACTGTTGCTAGCTGATGGTGGCAGGGGTAGAGAATAGGGGTATTTTTTGGTGAGCCCTGGTTGAGCCCTCTGTAGTTCACGCATGGCTGAAGTTTCCATCCCTTCTTTTCCACAAGACTGTGTCTAAACTTCGAGGTTACTAAATACAAACTTAGAGGTACACAAAATAAGAATACAGTGAATCAGGATAAAAACTCAATCAATACTCATGGAAAAAAGGACAAAAAACAAATGTGACTGTAAGAATCTGGTTACAGGAGCAGAGATTTGAAATAAAAAAAGCCAAAACAAAAACTAACACTTACCAACACTATTTTAACAGAAGAAAACAAGCTTGCATGATTAGATGAATTGAGTTTCTGAAACTTTATCTGGTGACATTGTAGGATCTTTATCTGGTGACATTCTAAAGAAATATAAAGATGGCTGCCTCTTGGGAATAATCAAATTGCTTATTTATTATGATTGAAATTGAAATTTTGGATACATTTCTCATTTCAAGGTTTCACTTTGATCATTTTTCAGGTTGACAGTGCATGTTGCTATAGAGAATACACTGTTAAAACATATATGACATATCAACCAACTGACATGGCCAGAACACATTAAAGTCTCTTATGAATTAAAGAAATGCAGAATGCACATATCCTAACTGTAGTTTTTCATACATTTTGCCATAAGTGGTACAGTGCACAACCAAAAGTTTTATGGAAATGTAACTTTTTTCTCAGTTTACCTGTAGGTTAGCTGAATTAAAATCTTACTAATATCAGATCAGGAGACACACAAATGCTCACAACCACTCATGTTGGACCCAGTTTCAGAGTTGAATTCCAATTCATCTGTCACACCCGCGTCCTGTGCGGCGGGCCACACGCAACCTTGCACTCAATCAGCATCACCATCTAACTCTCACCTGTGCCTCATCACCACATTCCCTTATATTCATTCAGTCCACACTACCCCTGCTAACTCACTTGGTTCTTACTCGTGCACTAAGCGTTTCTCAGCTATTCATCGCCTACTTACCTGTTTGAACTACGTTTTCATATTTCCGGCTTTCGATTCTTGTCTCGCCCTCTGATGTCATTGTTCTCACTCCCATGCCAGTGCTCTGCTCGCAGCAAGCTGATCACATATCTATATATATCAGCATATCAGAGTCTACTTTCCTCAAATACACATATCTATGTACTTGCACTGTTACAATTTTTGAAACAGTTATTTGGGAAAATCAAGACTAAAATGCAAAACCTATTCAGTTGAAATTTCAAAACAGGCTATACATCTGTTATCTATAAGCATGGAAAACCAATTAGCATTTTAGTTAACATATATGGATTTGCCACAATTTTGCAGGCTGGAAAGAGCTGTTGTCACCTCAGTGAAGCTGTGCATCGTATAAGCTTGAAACATTAATCACATCACCCCACGAGACCTATGGGACCCATCAATCACTTGTAGAATACATCAATCACAAAATCCATAGCGTCGTGGGAATGTCTGGAGATGCTATACTTTTCTCCATAACCATTCTTCATATATGTATATATATGTGTGTGTATGATTTTAAATATTTAACCACACAGAAATACTGGGATTAGTAACATTAATTATATTTACTTTGCATGTTTTTCATCTTTTTTGTGTGTCCTCCAACTACTGTGGTATACTCCTATATTCCAGAGACATGCCTTAGGTTAGCTGGTGTCTCTAAAGTGACCCAGTGTGAGTGAACCGTGTGTGGCTTTGTGTGTATCTGTGGGAGGTGGGGTGGGGAACGGTATGCCTGATGGATTGGCACCCTGTCTAGGCTGGGTTCTTGTCTTAAGGCTTGTGTTGCTGGTTGGTGCTGGCTCCCCCTTACCATGAATTTAGATTATGAAAATAAACAAGTCACAGCCATACAAAAAGACAGCTATAGGCCTATTGATGTTTCTCTTTTTAGTCTGAATCTGTGATCACATTTTACATAGTTTCAATTAAACATTTAAACAATATCTCTCTATGTATATGATATAATTAAGGATGGCAACTTAAAGATTAATGGAACAGATACTGGTGAATTAAAACAAGGATGTCAGTTCAGGCAAAATATATCACCAAAATGACCAAAATCATTACATCATTACATCATAACAGAAAAAAATGAGTCATATCTCACTACGCCAAAGGGCTTTGTTAGAATCAGCAGTATATTAAGCAGATTTATAGTTCTAAAACACATAACCCCACTGATGATATGAGATCAAATATTAGTTCATATTAGATCAAATATTAGTTACTTCATTGCATTTCTGAAAATGGTATTTAAGTTTCAAAAGTTTTATTCATGTCTCTCTGTTAAAGTGCATGCAGTACAGCATCCCAAAACGTGTGCAAAACCTAGCAAGATTGGGAAATCAAGCTCTGGCACCCCTGTGCTGATTTATATTGGCGATCATTTAGCTGACTCAAATTTATAAAGCCCTTTGCAGGCAGTGTCTCTTTTAGCCTCTTCGCCATACATCGGTACTTTGTAGTGCCTCTGTGCCAGGTTCTACAATTGTTAGCACATTCGCTCAAGGTAATCACGAAAAGACAGTAGTATACCCCCCTCATAATTGGAAGTAAGAGAAAAAGTTCAGAGGTAAGTTAATGGTTGTTTGTTAGGGTCAGATTTCTCTGTGACTGGCTCAGAGTGTTCATTTTTGGTAACCAGTTTAGTGATGTCAGCTCTGTTTGCGGAGTGACATGAGCTTGCATAGTATTTTTTTTGCTGCATTCATTGTTACTTACTCTGTTTTTGAGAGCAACTATTAGCAATTGATCACTCCCTTTGCTACCTGTTCACTGCATATCAAACGTTGCTTATTTTTACAGCACATTTCTTTTGCTTGTATGAGCCCGGCTTCCAGCAGTGGCCTCTATTTCAGCACTGTTTCAGAGATGATTGTGATTCTTGAATTGATTCTCCTGAACCAGCGATTATGCTTTTCATCACTTAGTTTCTCGGCAAGGCTCCTGTGTCTGCCAATTAAAAAGTGCTGCCCCCCAACACACACACACATACATTTAGTGCTATTCAGCTTTTGTTTTATTCTTGTTATTCTTACTCTTGCATGAACCTCACCCATCATCATTCATGTGTATGTATGAATATGTATATAAACACACACACACACATATATATATATTGTTTTCCCCTGCAGCTGATCGCGCCCGGGACTCGCCGCTGGTTGGGGCTGAACCCTGGACCCCCGGCTCGCGAAGCTCGCCTTCATGGACCCTCATCGTTCCAGCTCGTTCACGGACCCCTGGGACCCTGTCGCCCTGGACCTTGATTCTTTGGCTTTTAGTGGAATTTCATCACCCAGGCAGTTCGCGGACCACTGGACCGTATAGGTGTGGGTCCCACGGCCTCACTGCGGGACTCAGGACTTATGGCTTAATGCCCTCACCGGAATCGCATGGAATTACCTTTTTGCCTATTGTTTAAATGCCTGATATATGTGTGTTTTGGTTAATAAAGGTTCTTTGTTTGTCTGTCTGTGGATACTGCATTATGGGCTCTGACTTTAAAACCTGATAGGGATCCTGGGGAATGGTCTTGCGAGATCTCCGGGACACCCTACTGTAACATACGCGCTTCAGCATCCGCTGACCCTGCTCCATCAGTTTACGTGGCTTACCACTTCGTGGCTGAGTTACTGTCATTCATAAACACTTCCATTTTCTTATAATACAGCTGACAGTTGACTGTGGAATATTTAGGAGCGCAGAAATTTCATGACTGGATTTGTTGCACAGGTGTCATCCAATCACAGTTCTACGCTGGAATTTATTGAGCTCCTGAGAGCGACCCATTCTTTCACAAATGTTTGTAGAATGCCTAGCTGCCTAATCTTTTACACTAGACATCATTAGACATCAATAACACTAATATACAAAATTACAAAAGAATTTCAGGTTTATGAATAGCAGTTTTCATTTCTTAATTACTTACTAATTAAATTGATGTGCTTATATTAAATATAACAAGGAAAACTGTCATTTGGCTGTAGTGGTCTTATGTATTTGACATGGTGTTTGTGTTTTAATGTTACATACAGTGTGTATGGAAAGTATTCAAAACCCTTTACATTTTTCACTCTTTGTTTCATTTCATTAGCCATTTGCTAAAATCTAAAAAGGTAATTTTATTTCTCATTAATGTACACTCAGTATCCCATCTTGACAGAAAAAACAGACATGTCAAAATTTTTTAAAAAATTAAAAAAAAGAAAAACTGAAATATCAGTCTTCAGACCCTTTTCTGTGACACTCATATTTAATTCAAGCTGTCCATTTCTTCTTAGGCTTCATGAGATGGTTCTACTCCTTCATTGGAGTCCAGCTGTGTTTAATTGAATTGATGTTTACTTGACTGGGACCTCACATATATAAGACCTCACAGCTCACAGTGCATGTCAATGCAAATGAGAATCATGAGGTCGAAGTAACTGTCCAAGGAGCTCAGAGACAGAATTGGAGCAAGGCATATATCTGGCCAAGCTTACAATTTAATTTTTGCCTACATAATCCTTAAATGGAAGAAGTTCTGGGACAACCAGAACTCTTCCTAGACCTCAGCCAAACTGAGCAATCATGGGAGAAGAGCCTTGATGAGAGAGGTAAAGAACAACCTGAAGGTTTATAGCAGAGTGGCCATGGCAAGCCTCACCTCAGTGCAAGACATATGAAAGCCTGTCTGATGAGACAAGGATTTAACTTTCTGGCATTAATTCTAAGCGGCATGTGTGGAGAAAGCCAGGCACTGCTTATCAGCTGCCCTATACAATTCCAACAGTGAAACATGGTGGTGCCAGCATCATGCTATGGGGGCGTTTTTTAGCTGCAGGGACAAGACGACTGGTTGCAATAGAAGGACAGATGAATAAGGCCAAGTACAGACGTATCCTGGAAGAAAGCCTCTTCCAGAGTGCTCAGGACCTCAGACTGGGCCTAAGATTCACCTTCCAACAAGACAATGACCCTAAGCACACAGCTAAAATAACAAAGGAGTGGCTTCAGAATAAATGTGTGACCTTTCTTGACTGGCCAAGCCAGAGCCCTGACCTAAACGCAATTGAGCATCTCTGGAGAGGCTTGAAAATGTTCCAACATTCACCATTTAAACTGACGGAACTGGAGAGGATCTGGAAGGAAAAATGGCAGAGAATCCCCAAATCAAGGAGTGAAAAACTTTTTGCATCATTCGCAAGAAGACAAAAAAAATTATATATATATATATACAATATATATATTATAAACCTCCCACTTCTTGGTAAAATGTGTCAGCTTACTAGAGCATGGCCGTTGCTCTCCAATCCCCTGTTCACATATGTAAAAGAGATCCTAAGAGTCTCTTTGTATGCATCAAGCACAAGCCCTGAATTGACTTAGCAGCCACTGACAGAGAGCACAGTGTACACACACCACATGGGAGGAGAGAAACACGAAAGAAGAATCATACTCTGAAAGCAGAAAAGATGTCGTCCTGAGAATACAAATTGTCTAATTGGTACATACACATGGTATGGGCCTCAAGACAGAAAAGTTCTGACCACTAGCACAGTGTCACATGTCTGACCCAGAGCACACAAAGTTTTCTACCATAAGGGCAGACATATAAAAAAATTCTATAAATTGTTTGGCTATTTATAGAATAGGACAATGGCAATGGTAAATGTATGGGAAAAGGTAAATCCGACAGAAAGGGTCTGACTTTGAGAATAAAGTGGTATTAAAAAGAAAACAAAAGCCTTATGAGTGTACCAGAGTTTGTGGAGTTTGGTCCTGTTAATATAAATGGTCTTACCATGGGCACACAAAATGGGCAGGCCCAACTCATCATATTAAAAAGACAGACAATTTAGAAACGGAAAAGAGTAAACCATAATATCTTGCTCTCAACACATAAATAATGTTCTTTCTATTACATTCACAGCATTCGGTCCAACCTCATCAAAACTGAGTTTCAGTTAAGCTTAACGGTTAAATGTTAAGAGCCATGCTCACAATCTTATGATTGTTAGTCGATGTTTACCACTAAGGAAATTCTGTGCAAGTTCTGTGTGTCTGTATGTTTTTATCTATGAGCACAGAAATGGCCTGAACCTTAGTAGAGAAAATGTGTCATACTGGATAAATATACAATAATTGTTTACATCTCTCCTCAGTGTGTACCTGAGTTTGGCAGTTAGCATATGTGCAAGATATGTTAAAGTTAAAAACCTTGTCAGATAACAAACACAACTGGACTACACATGCCCCTTACTGTCTCTTTTTTATTTATATGTTTTATGCTGTGGGGACTATGCTTATCTGCTTTTTTGATTGATGGCAACAAACTTTCCAAATTAGGCCAAGGCCAAACCAATGTGCAAGAAAACAAGGGAGGAGAACCCATTGCAAGATTTTCCTATTCCCTTTTTCTGGAGGCAACTCAAAGCAATAAAATATTGCTGGACCCTCATCGCCTGAGCCTTCCCGACCTCTCTGTTTTGACTCACTTTTTCACAATTCTAATAAATTAAGGAATCAGTGGGGTTACAAAAGGCAGCACACATGGCATGTCAGATTTGATTATGCCTTTATTTCCTTCTGCTGTTATTGCTTAGTGTTTCTCTAGAGAACAGAGGCCTGTGCTCATACTGCCGAAGTCAAAATATAGTGAAGACGATGAGCCTGCAAGGTGGTGACATGAGGTGAACAGTTCACTGTTAATAAAATTGAAAATGGCAGAATTGCTGCACTAGTCAGAAGTCAGTAGACCTTAAAAACACACCATGGCTGGTAATCACATGCTCAATCCATATCAAACAATGAAAAACTCTCTGGACAGAATAGCTTTATTGGTCTATTGAATTTAATATAATTGTAGCAGGCCACTCACCTGAATACGTCATTCAGAACATCAGAGTTCAAAATCATTCTAGTATAAATGTCACATTTTAATCAAGAAAAAAAAGACTTTCAATCTACTTAGAGTAAAACAATACACAGAGGAATATACAATGAGCAATGTGCTACGTCTCAAACCATATACATACTTAACTATTTTAGTTGTATTCAAATCTTACAAAGGAATTGAGTCATTAAGTAACAAGTGACAAAATTAAGAAGCACCATGCTTTTGGTCATGGAGGTTGTTCTCAAGCTTTAAGTCATTGTAAGTTTTAAACATTCCTGAACTTAAAGCATGTTTTCCTTTTACCTCGAGGTTACCATAAAACTGGCAGTCTTGACAAATCACTAGAAACAGTGCAGTTAGCCTCTTTCGACTTTACCTGAAACATTCTCTACTCATTGTATCAATTGCTGGGCAATGCCTTCTCTGTCAGTTCTTGACTAGGTCTAATCTGATGATATACAACTCCAGTTCCAAATATGTTGAAGCTGATTTGATTGAATTCCTTTTCAACCAATATTCAATATAATACACTACAAAGACAAGATATTTAATGTTTATATGGATAAACTTTATTGTTTTTTTTTTACAAATATTTACTCATTTTGAATTTCAGTCCATAATAGTCCATAAAAGTCCATAATATCATCGAAATATTCAGAAAACCTGAAGAAATCTCTGCAAGTAAACAGAAAGTATGAAAACCAACATTGAATGCCCATGACTTCCAAACCCTCAATCCCCTCAATCTGCAATTGCAATTAAAACCAACATCATTCTGTAACGGATATTAACACATGGGGTCAGAAACACTTGAAAAAAAACACTGTCAGTGAACAGTTTGTTGCTCCATCTACAAGTGCAAGTTAAAAAACTCTACCATGCAAAGCCATATATCAACAACACTCAAACACTGCTGGTTTCGCTGAGCCTGAGCTCATCTGAGATGGACTGATGCAAAGTGGAAAAGTGTCCTGTAGTCTAAAAAGTACACGTTTCAAATTGTGTTTGGAAATCATGGACTTTGTGTCCTCTGGGCCAAAGAGGAAAAGGACTGTCTGGATTGTTATCAGTGAAAAGTTCAAAAGGTAGCATCTTGATGGTATGGGGGTGTTAGTGCCCATGGCATGGGTAACTTACACTTCTGTGAAGGCACCATTAACGCTGAAAGGTATATACAGGTTTTGGAGTTACATATGCTGCCATCCAAGCAACAACTTTTTCAGAGACATCCCTGCTTATTTCAGCAAAACAATGCCAAGCCACATTCTGCACGTGTTACAACAGCATGGCTGTTAAGTCCATGATTTAAAAAGTGCAGGTATATAGGCGAATGAATGTAATGCATTATGTGCATTCAGTACAGTAAACTTAGACAATTGTTCACAAGTTCACAATTCAGAGCCAGAACATTAAAGCATATTAGCCTGGATGGTGCTGTTCTCCTACTGCACACTATTTAGAAGCATAAATACCAGCAAGGAAGAAAAGAAAAACATTCAATGATACAATATATCAACATCCAATGCAGGTGCAGGTGCGTATGTGCTGAGATTCATGTTGCAGGAGCATTACAATAAATGTACCTAATTTAATATCAATAAATCACATTACATTGACAGTGTGTTAGTGCACCTGAGGTTAAGCTGTTTTTCTTCACATGGCAGTGTCCAACAATAGTATCCACTGGCCAGCATAAAATAATTCACATTGCCCCAATATGACTGTTGAAATGTCTTAGAGAAACCTTTCCTCATGCTCATTATTAAATGCAGCAAGATTAACAACTCCCCATCACTAATGTCAAAAAATATATATCTTAATCTTGGTTTCATTTATGCCTGTAAACATCTATTACATATAGCATCATCTTATTAGTTCATCGCTTTAACACATTTTTAAATTAAGTTTCATGCCTAACCCTAGGCAGGTATTTATTTGGTTTGACAAGAGGTTTATGCTCCACACATTTGTGCCCTGGAATGAAATGCTTATGGAGTGATCAGGTTTTTTTTTGTAAACTTAATGTAACCCTTTAGCATGACTATTCCATTAACATAGCAAACATTAGTGCATTGTATATTCAAGCTAGAGTCCTAGTAGCAGTGCCAATAATTTCTGTCACATCATGCTTTCGCCATGACATTGGAATTGCAAATAGAGGTGACTTACAAGTAACTCTGAGCCTAGTTCTCAGGTTAACTGCAAATTTAGTACAATAAATTTAAGAAGGCAGGGAGTTGTCATGGTCATTTTGCATCAGAAGTGGGAGGCCTGGTGGGTAGCATCATCGCCTCACAGCAAGAAGTTCCTGGGTTCTATCTCCAGATAAAGATCTGGCTTCTTTATTTGTGGAGCCTGCATGTCCTTGTCTGTGCGGGTTTACTTGGCATGCTCTTGATTCCTTTCACAGTCCAAAAATATGCATTAGGTTAACTGATAGACCAAATTGGTCAGAGTATATAGATGACTAGCTTTGAAGTAACCTCATATATCGATGTAGCCTTGTTCTGTTGTTAAAATGGCCATTGATTCTGATGATCATATAAACAAACAATCAAAATACAAAGAAGCTTATAGATTTTCCTAATAAAGGTAATAAAGGACCTTAAAATATTCTTGCAACAGATGTAACAGAATGTAGCACAGCTGTTGTGACACAAGATCTTTCTGCTGTAAAAAAAAATCAGCAGATCAGTAAATCCTGTTACTATTAACTATGCTATTGCCTAAAGAAAATGTGTTCACACTGTATTTGATTCGGGTTTTAGCCATTCAAACTGCTGAAAGTCTGTCACATTTCACGTTTGAGCACAAATCTGATTTGAGCTGCCAGGTTGACCTTAGAAAAAATTGCCATTTCTATACAAGATAAATGCACTTTGAACACTTTGAACATAGCCTGAAGATATTTTAAGTCTGCACTCATATCAGATCAAATTTCACAGTTGATCACATCTAACATCTTAAATCAGAGGATACACAGTAGTGGAAGTGCTAAATCTCTAAAAGTGTGTCCATGAACAGAAGGAATTTCTGAGGACCTTGGAAAGGGAGTCATTGATGCTCATCAGGCTGGAAAAGGACTTAAAATCATAACTAAAGTGTCATACTAAAGTACCAACCAACAAGTGGTCAACCAACAAGGATCAAGAACCAACCTTGTAACAGTCCACAAAGTCACAAAGAAACCCAGGGTAACTTCTAAGTAACTCTCACTTCTCTCACACTGGCTAATGTTCATGTGATTACCACCAGGTGAACACTAAACAACAGTGCTGTTCTTGGTAGTGTTGCAAGAAGAAAGCCGCTGCTCTAAAACCATTGAAGCCCATCTCCACATGCTAATGATAATGTGGGATATTATACAATATCGCATGGGCTACTGGAAAAATGGATGAGACCATTTTTGGTTAAATAAGTTATACGTGGAGCAAGTAAATCACTGTGTTTAAACTTAAGAAACTTATTCCAGCAGTGAAACATGGTGGTAGAAGTGTTATGCTTTGTGTCTGCTGTGCTGAATCGGAGTCAGAAATACTTGCTAGCACTGTTGTAAGAATAAATTCTGAAGAAAAGAAGCAATATCTAAAGGAAATCATCTTCATGAATCTCATGGAAATGTTTTTAGATCATACTGCACGGCAACAACCCAAGTTGTTCTACTATAGTATATTTAAAGATTGTTTTGGAATGGCCAGGTAAATTTTTCCCACTACATACTTATATAAGGATTATCTTTTCTTATCTTAAATGGCTTTAAGGACTTTTAAGGACTAAAAATATGTCTGATGATGTTTTTGGATAAATTTATGTGGAAATATAAAAACTTAGGCTTCACACAGCTATATGCTCTGTTTTGCACTGTAACAATCAACATGCCTCCAGCTTATACACAAGCCCATAAACAAATTACTGTTGTGTCATAAAGAATTATGAACTTCTACATTGGTTTATTCAAGCCTTTAAATAGGTAGCGACATCAGTTATAATAAATGCTGTACTTGGATAGATAATCTATTTGTAATTACATTGAAGCTGGATATGTTTGTGAGGCATTATGTATTTTCCATAATCTTTTTTCTTTTCATGCTTGTCTTTTTTTCTTTCTTTTGGTGGTGTGCAGAGTTGCACAGCAAATGTAGATTTGTGCTTTCCTTAATTATTAAATAAATAAAATATAAAAAGTGTCACTGTCGATCTGATGAGCTGTATGTTGTTGTTTGTCAGAATTTGATGGTGCGTATAATGGCATTGTGTAGTACAGAGGCAGCATGTCATGAATCATCCTTGTGTTGGACAAGCAAGCCTCAACTCCGTCCCACACATATGTACTCCCACAATGCAGAATTGCTGTTTTTTTTTTTCTTGTATTTAATATGATATTTATAAATCTATTTGTCAGCATTTCTCACACAACATAAAATGGAAGGAAGAAGGATTTCTTCATATGCATGTTGTCCATTACTGAGTATAGCAATGTGAAATATGAGCCTTAAGAAATAAAATACAGGTGGTGCATAACCACGCTGAAAGTTGTCATTAGAAGATGGATACATTTTCAAGTAGTAATACACTGTTAAAATTAATGGGTGTGATAGAAAACATTTCCCACACCTTTGTACTACATCAACTATCCTGAGCTGTGAAGACAAAGCAGGTCAGGCCGATGAATGTTGGTAACCAACAGATTATGTCCATACCATCTGTGTACCGCAAAAGACAATGAGATTAATCAAAAGAGGCTACATTTTTGATAAGGCTGTGCCCATTCCAGCCTTAGCTATGCGTTTTTAAAGTATATTGCTCTATAGCCCCCCCTAACAAAATATTGTTGAATATTCTGAGATACTTTTCTGTTCAACACAATGAAAATACATTAAATGATTATAAAATCCATAAGCATCAGGTTTGTCCCTATTTATCCAGAACTTTTTGCAGATCTTGGATAAGTTAGATTAAAATATGGCAAGATCTATGATCCCCAATGCTCTGAAAGAAAATCAGGATATAAAGATGTATCTCTATCTCTATACGAATGTGTGTGTACTTAGAGTGTATAATTCACAGAGTTGGCAGAAACATGGTTTTAGTAGGATCCTAACTGAGATTAGGATTAAGTAAACAGTTGAAATCAACTCAGAGGGATATCCTCTGAGATTCAGCTGCATGTATAGCAGAGTCAAATCAAACAAGTGTGTGCATGATACTGTTTATGTATCACTTCTGTTAGGGTACATAAATATATATGAATAAATGATTGAAAATATAACAGTAAGAAAAGTGTCAACAAATAGCCATTTGTTATGCCTGCACTCCACCAGTGGTAGTCACTGTGGGACTATGATTGCATGAGATACAAGGAACGATGAAACGATATATTTAAGTGAGGCTATGTAGATGAGAGTTCTGATGCACAGGTATGCACAGTGTAACGACTGTGTTACATTATGTGAAACAGGCCATAGCTGTTAATAACCAAACTGGTTATTGACTATGCTACAGTAATGGAAATATAATGAGTATTTTCAACAAAAATGCAAATAATATGCGTCTATTGCTACTATCGACACAGTGTCTGATACCTAAACTGTGATAGTGCATCATATCATTCCTTCCAGGATATACACAGTACCATGGTTTAGTGATGGATTTTTTATGCTTTCACACTTACTTTGCCTCACAGTTATCATATTTGCCATTAAACTGTTCAAATACCTGACAATATAACTGCAGAAAGAGCATGCTAACAATCACAAACACTACATTATCACCTTTAAACACTGCATGCATTTTAATTGTATATTTTATTACTAATTTACATTTTATTAATAATTTAAGTTGTATTATTTACTTTAATTTTACTATTATTAGGACTTAATTATTTCTAATAACATCTGGGCCACCCAAGAAGGATGGGAAATTTTTCCTTGTCACTGTCACCCTAGGCTTGCTCAATTTGGAATTGGCCTTTTAAGATACTATGATATTGTAAAGCTGCTCTAAGACAATGCACAATTGAAAAAGCACTATATAAAAATTTACTTGACTTGACTTAAGCAGGGTACAAACATCTCATAAGTGTTCTTCAGAGATTTCTGACAACTACAATCCTCAGTGAGTGTAACATAGTTCGTACGCATATTGTTAATGCAAAGTAAATCAGTGTTCATTAAAAACAAATAAATAAACAATAAGTAAACAAACATGGTATGATATTGCATGTATGGTAGTCAAAATACACTTGCTAAACTGCTTTAATTTGACCAACTGTTTACAGTTACAGCTGGCATTAAAAGACATTTTTATTTCCTATTATAATTTGTAATAGTTTGCTATGGATCAGATGTTGATTGGCTGGCTGTTTAACAGCGCATACTGTTCATTCAAAACTGAAATTCAAAGTGATCTAGCAGTGACTTAAGGGTTTGGATGACTGACCTGTGTTCCTGACACCATGCAGTTTTCCTCATCTGAATCCTAAAAAAAGTAAATAGTATTTGGCTGAAACTTGTTTTGCTACAGTAACATCTTGTATTGCATGACTATAGCTGCTTCATTTGACATACCTGCACTTTATCTTTGTATAATAGGAGAACCTGTACTGCTATTTGCTACATAGAGTGTCCCACATGTTTGAAAATTTCATGCTTGTCTTCGGAGCCACAGTTAATGCCTGGTCCAAGATTGTAATCGTTCATTACTTAAGAACCTGGGGTTAGCATTTGTTCTAAACAATTTGCAAAAGGGAGTAAAATTCTTAATGACCAGTTGACTGAATGTTCATACAAAGATGATATTCATAATAAACTGCTCTTTGAACCTGACCTGGAAAGCAAAAACATTGGAAAGTCAAGTTGAATTAGCAATACACAAATGTGCTCATGCAGTCACATTTGCTCCTGCCATTGCTACAAGAAAGGTTCTCTGACAACCAATAAACAGAAAGTGAACAAACATGGTTCATCATGGTCTTCCAAATTACAGCTTTCTTTGTATGTCTAATACGTATTTTACACATAGAGCTGCCCATCTGCTTAAGTGCCATATACTTGTGGAAAAGCACGACACTTTGCAAAGTACCATTCAAATGCTCAGTAAAGGAATTTATGCCAAAACCATATGTGCTGTTAATGGTAAATCCAAAAACTATTTCAAAATTGAAGATCCAGTTTGTAGTCTTTGGTAATATATCTTTTATTTGGTTATATTCAAGAGATCAGGCGTGACCATACTATGAGAAGCGATGTACAGTAATAGTTTAGCATTTTGCAAACTAAACATTTGCCTAAGATGTACCTAGTTAAAGCACTGAATTGTACCAGTGTTGGTGACTGCGTGGCTACAATTAATTTGCTGGATATTATACCTGTACTATTAGATTAAGAACTGCAAGGTTGTCAGCCAGGCTGCATTGTTTCTAGTATGATTAGCAAAGCAAATCTAGAAAAAAGACTGTGGTTGCTGATTGTTTGTCAAGGTTACCTTTGTTGTCATGTCACATAAATGATCCAAACTGATCCAAATTGGATGACCTCAACAAAGAAGGAGCTTGTAAAGGAGTTTGCAGACATGCTCTGGACCAAGCTAGTCATTGATCATGTATATTCATGCATTTAACGCTTTCACAATGGAGAATTGTCTCAAAGCAGCTTTACAACATTATGATAAGGCCAAATTAACCGAGCCTATGGCAACAGTGGAAAGGAAAAACTTTATTATTATTAACAATGTTAATTTTAACTGAAATAAATGTTTGTATTGATAGTAGAATAAAGTAAATAATAAAAGTTAAAGAAATTACTGCAGAAAAGATGAATATTAGCATATTTTATTTACATCTCATTGAGGGTATTGAGTCCTCAGCGGGAAATCTTGTTCTGGGGTTCTGGAACAGGTACTGGAACATCAGCTTGGAGAGAAAAGAGAAAATGTTGTTACTTATTGATTATAATCACAGAGCCTATTAACAATCATTGTTGGCATGTGCAGCAAGAAACTATGGCGGCATTAACTATAGCAGCATAGCTAGAAAGAGGAGAACCAGAAGGTAACACAGCCAGGAGGGATCATGTGAGACAACAGCAACCCACCTCCCCAACAATCAACAAACCTGACTGATAAGGAGGCAAGAGGACAGCAACCCAGAATCCCAGATCACCATAAATCTCTTTGACTGTGAACCCCCAGCTCTGTTCTTAATCTAATGCAAGTATACACAAGTCAGGACCAGGAGGACTGAATCAGGGCCCAGTCAGACTGCTTACCTGACACATGGCCAAAGGTCAGGGGTGGCATGAGAAAGCTTTCCCCCCTGCTGTGACTTTTTAAATGTTAGGAACTGTAATAAGATCTGCACCATGTCAACAAAGTAAATGAACTGGGTTGTAAGACATTAAGAATTCAGTCAGATAATATGTGGCCCGACTGTGTAGAGCTTTATCTGTTATAAGAAGTATTTTGTAATCAATGCAGAATTTATCTGGTATCCAGTGTAGGGATGACAGAACATGACAGATATAATCAAATTTTCTAGTTCTAGTTAGCACTCGAGCTGCTGCATTCTGCACTATTTGAAGTTCATTTGGAGATTTACTAGAACATCCAGCAATCAAAGCATTACAGTAATCAGTTATAAATAAATAAATTAGTTTCTCTGTATCATAAAAAGAAATTATATTGTTTAGCAAAGTTTAGCAATATTACATAACTGAAAAAAGCTGTTGGAATGGGCATTACCGAACAGCCATCTAGATTTAGAATTGATGTAGACAACCTGTTTTTTGCAGTTTTGTGTCCATTTAATAAAACTTTTTAAATAAAAGTTTTACCTGAGTTAAATAAAAGGAAATTAAACAGCATCCATTTTTTCAAAACTTTTTTTTACACAATTCTCAATTTTACTGATTTGTAAGGCCATAATTTGGATCGGTTGATATGTACATCATCTACATAGCAGAGAAAACTAATATCATGTTTATGAATAATTGAGCCTAAAGGTAGCATGTGCAGGAAGAATAATAGTGGGCCAAACATAGACCTCTGAGGGACACCGTACACCATGCTATTCATTTTTCTCTAATACATTTGACCCTAGCAGGATCAACCATATCCATGGTTGAGCAAAATGCGCATTCTAGTTGGTTGTTTGCATGCTCAAGAAGGGAATGGGAGGGTGGTAAAACACCTTTACCGCTGTGACCACCTGTTCTGCTCCACCTGGTGACTGTACCACCTTTATTGCTGCGACCAACTGCTCTGCTCCACCTGGAGGCCAGTATGGGTGAAGACCACAGACCAGTCGCCCTGACCTCAGTGATTATGAAGACATTTAAGAGGCTTTTGCTCCGGGTCCTCAAACTCAGATGCAGCAGACTGTGGACCCTTTGCAGTTTGTATATCAGTAGAACATGGTTGTTGATGATGCAGTAATGTAATTAGGTAATAAGGCTCATGTTTTTTTTATTTTATTTTACCAGCGCCGATTGAACACAATCAGGCCTCAGATTCTGAGGGAACAGTTGGAGAAGATCGGTGTGGATTTTATGTTCAATCACATGGATTTACAACTACCTCACAGAGTGTCCACAGTATGTCAGGTTGGGTCGTTACAATTCTGAAACAGTGGTGACCAATATTGGGGCTCCTCAGGGCACTGTATTGTCACCCTTACTCTTTACTCTTTACACTGCCGACTTTAAACACCTTTCTGAACTTTGTCACCTTCAGAAATATTCAGACGACACAGCAATAGTGGCATGTATAAGAGGTGGAGACGAAACAGGGTACAAAAATCTTGTTGCTGCCTTCACACCCTGGAGTAGGAGAAAAGGTCATCTCCTCAATGCACTAAAGACCAAGGAGATGATCGTGGACTTCCGTAGACTGAAACATTCCCATCAGCCTGTTATCATTGATGGACAGAACATCGAGAATGTTCAGTCATACAAATATCTCGGACATGGACAGCAAACTGGACTGGTCACTGCATACGAGTGCAGAATATTAAAAAGGACAGAGCAGGCTTTAATTCCTAAGAAAGCTTAAATCATTTAATGTCTGTAATGAGTTTCACATTTTATCATTCTGTGGTGTCAAGTGCTGTCTTTTTTGGTGCTGTCTTCTGGGGAAGCAGCATTTCTGTAAGGGACCGAAACAGACAGGATAAACTTATAAGGAAGTGTGTGTCAGTGATGGGTGGAAGAGTGGACTCTGTGGGTGAGTTAGTGGAGAAGAGGATAAGGTGTTTAATGCGGTGTATCCATAATAACAGCAGACACCCTCTGCATAGGACCCTGGCAGCTCAGAGGAGCAGGCACAGTGACAGACTCCTCTCTAAGGGCTGCAGGACTGAGAGGTTCCAGAGATCATTAATTCCTGCGGGAATCAGACTGTTTAACACCTGATTTGTGTAACCACAACTAGCACTGTACCAGGGTATAGACATTGTTGTGTATTCTTTGTGTTTTGCGCTTATGTATTTTTTATTTACTTTTTGTGTACTGTTGCTGTTCCCCATTAGGGATTAATAAAGTATGTATCTGTCTATCTATCTATCTATCTATCTATCTATCTATCTATCTATCTATCTATCTATCTATCTATCTATCTATCT
>JAUZST010013691.1:0-10913 GCA_034779995.1 Parotocinclus haroldoi
AGGTAATAATAGAGGCATGAGCCAGGCACCAAGGAGAAGCTCAAAGCTCCCGTGCCAGCCGCGGGGAACCCCAAACTGATTGCTTTAATTAATTAGGCTGCTGGCAGAGCTGTGGGGCAGGAGGAATTCAGCCATCATGAACACGCACCTTTTCCTTACGATTAAGCAAAAATAAAGCTTCTAATCTCTATCTTTACACCCACCATGATTAAAGTGAACCCTTTGAAACAGGAAAGGGCTTCTCCTGCCGGTACGAACATTTCTGCAACCTAAAAAACCGTAATAAACCGGTCACAATATTATTTTAGCTTCACGTTGAATGCGCTAAGTAGAAACATCAAAATCCAAATCGTTTCCTACGTCATTCGGGTTCTGTTATGGAATGTAGATCGTGAAAATGGTTACCCAAGGCCCTCGGTAGCGATAGCCGTGATTATAAGTGCCTGTTCGAAACACCTATAACGTCTGAATGAACGCTTATTTTACATGGTGCTTAGTTTAAACGTTTTTTTTAAGGTCACAAACATCAGGGTTGAAAAACAGGCCAAGTTGTCTGATTTATATCAGCTTAGGTGGCTTATGGATGCGTTCTCCAGGACGTGTCAGAATAAAAGTCCTGACGTTAGAAACGTGCCGTTTTAAATTCGGTAGGGTTTCGTGTTTGGTGTTTCAAAACAACAATAAACAAACCTTTCAAAAATAAGAATCCTTAATGGTGACATTGTGTAAAATGTTTAGGCGGTAGCGGTTCTTATAACCGCTCTGTATAAACACATTCACTGTAGCATACCGCTTTGTAACGTAAACCCTTAGAGACGCTCAAAAATATAATGTATTTTCTAGGATGCCACCTTAACTACGTCAGCTGTTCCAGTTTGAGTCGAATTAGAGCTCTCCCGGTCAACGTGGAAACATCTGGGAGCAATAACAGCTCAACCGTGAAACAACACAAGTTTGCAAAATTAGCTTATTAGCTGGCTTCTGGAAGTAACATGACCATGAAAACTAATCATGAGAAGCTTTGTGGATCAGGCTTCTAAGATAACCATGTGTACTGGTGAGCTGGAGAGCAGTTCTCTGGTGAGATGAATCTGGGTTTTGTGACAGTAGCAAAACTTTTAACTCTACTAAAGATGAGATAAGACGATATAAGATAAGATATCTTATATCCCCTAGATGCCAATGTATTTTTCATACATAAGCGTAAAGTATGAAAACGCATTAGATACGTTCACAGGGTGCAGGACTTCTTTTAGTTCAATTTAGAACAATAAGAGTAACAGCAGGGGGAAAACTTTCTTATACATGGATCCCCAACTATGAAATAAACTTTACCACTTTAATTTCAGATTCAGACACTCTCCAAATCTGTCTAGGTTAAAAAAATCCTTATTTATTCAGCCTTTAGTTAGATTTAGACTATGACGCATGGCTCAGGTTGGCTCTTGCCTCTTGGCTGTTACCTTTTGGTTCCTCTCCTTTAGCGATGCTGCTATAGTAGTGCTGCAGGAGTTTCATGCTGCATGTGGCATCAGTGATTGATAATAGGCCCAAAAGTAACTACATTGTCTCAAGCTGATTTTCCGGTACCAGTTCCAGCACCACACACTTAGATGTTCCTCCACCTCAGCATCACTCTGCTGGTCTTCATCGACAGAACCCAGTTCCACCAGAGTGCAGGAATTCTCTTCATCATTTAGACATTGTACCTCCAAGGACTTCCCAACGATCAATGATTTCAAAATAAATTTTGTTATTTATTTTATTACTAATTGAAATTTTATTATTGATTTCAATTATATTATTTACTTAATTTTACTATTACTTTAATAAAGTAAGGTAGTTGTAGTTTTTTGTGGTGTGTGTTTATTAGCATGTGGTGGCTATGCTGTATAAAAAAGTATTTTTTTCAATAATTGTTGACATATAGAGGCTTATGAATTTTTCTTACATTGGTTGAGTGAAAAACCTAGGGCTAGTTTGTGAAAGTAGTTTTGACTAATTTGTAAGAAATCTATATGGGCGGAGCTCTATAGTCCAAACTGCAAAAAGTTTAGTTTGGAGTCAAAGAACATGGAATAAAATTCCATATTAATGTATAAAATGTTCATCGCGAGAAGTGTAGACAGATGAGCATTGCAACGGTATAGCGCTACCACGAGGGCGATTTACCTGAGGTTTTTGCGCCTTGTTTAGCGGGTCCTGATTGGTTCATGAAAAGCATGTCAAAGGCCTGCTGAATGCTAATTGGCTGATGGAATCAAGGAATTCCAATTGATCAAGGTGTCCTTTATAAGGTAGTTGTAGTTTGTCTATTAGACATTTCAGCTTGATCTGCTGTACGACCACTGTAAAAATGCAAATAATGTGTTTGTATCACTTATAGTGACTTACATGCACACAACATGGCGTGCGACCACAGACTAGTCTCGAAACTAGGGACTACTACCAGTTGACTAAGTTTCATGTGTGTAGGCTTTACAGTTTGGTCTGTGCAATGTGTTTTAGCCGGGGAAAAGAATAATAATAATAATAATAATAATAATAAGAATAATAACAGTAATAAAAATCAGAACAATTACAACTCGGTTCCTAGCACTTATGTGCTCTGGACCCTTCATAAACAAACAAATACAACTAATAACCTGTACGGTTAGCTAGTAATGGAAAGGATGATGTATTACAGGGATGTATTACAGGGAGCTTATTTGATGGATTTAGTGTGACAGGATTTTTTTTAGTAAAATTGTTTTTGTTGGATGTGACCTCAGCGTGAGCAAAGGTGCTTAGTGATTGATCAGCATGGGGGCGAGGTTTAACGGTTAGCATAACAGATCCGAATCACCTGATGAGTGTGCCTTCAAATAAAATAACAAAACAGCTTTTACTTGAAAGAAAATCATTTATTATTCTAATTGATTCCAAACACAAGTTAAAATCCCATCAAGCACAAATAATAGCAATGCAAAAAAAACAATAATAACATTAGGATGGAATATGAACTGTCTGAAAACACTGTTGGTGGTACAGTCCTGAGTGTGTGTGTGTGTGTGTGTGTGTATGTGTGCAGGTTATTCTCCAGTGTCGCCTTTCTTTTTTGGTTCTTGCCACCACTGGGCAAGGAACGACTCTTCATAATCCCCCTCTCCATCGAACTCTTCGTCAGGAGGAGTAGAAGACGAGGAGGCGTGGTCTTCCTCAGTCACAACATCCTACAGACAGACACATTTAATCAGAGACCAGGATTTCATCACGGGGTCGTTTATTAAATGAGCGATGTTTACGTTTACCTCAGGAGGAGGTTGCGATATTTCTGTCAAGTTACACAAACCTTCTCACATTCCACACCTCAGTGTCAACACACACACACACACACACACACACACACACACACGTTACCTCATCGTCGGGGTGTAAATAATTCTGAGCGAACTTCAGCATCTCCTTCTGTTTAACCGTCTGATTATAATAACGAAGAGCTTCCTGTGGGGACACAACGCGCCGCAAGTTACACACAACACCACTATACACAACTAAAACCCACAAATCAGGTGGCTTAAAAAGCCATAAACACTCCAGGGGTTTGGGAAGCCAAAGTGAAATCAGACACTTTTAATAAGTACTTTTATTCAAACAAAAACCATGTCTCTCAAATCACAGCTCTGAAGCTCGTCCGATCCTCCACCATCTCATCCTGGATCTTCTCCCATTAAATCTCTTCACTGATTTTAAAAAGATTAACATCCGAACCTGTTTTTTTCCAAAGCTTTTCCTCCTGGTTCGGATTGTCCGGACCAACAAATACTTTCATCTTAAATTACGTTTTTCAGTCCTTTAAGAGAGGTTTTAGGAGGAAACCGGGATTTTTCCATGATTTTAATGCCAGTTTAGTTGACCATCAGCTGGACAAAAGATACTACAACTTTTTAGTGAACCACTTTAAGAGAGAAAATACTGTAGTTTTATTTAGACTTTGGGAAACAGAGATTTTCCTTGCCACTGTTGCCTTAGGCTTGCTCAATTTAGGATTGGCCTTTTAAGACCATATGATGTTGTAAAGCTGCTTTGAGACAATGTTCTGTTATAAAAAAACTCTATAGAAATAATTTTATATTGATTTTGATTGATTAATTAAAAAAATGTGTAATCAGACATTCTATGTTCTGTTCGATGACCAATTTATTCCCAACGATATTTTTTGGACGATGTCAGTTGGAATCGGTTTTGCAGTCTTTTTTGTACAAAGTGTGTCCTCAACAATTTCCCAATCCATCTTCAGTTCTGAAAAACCCAACGGAAACGTTTATTCCCGGACAGAGGTTGAGAGACGTTACAGGTTTTGGTCTGTGGGGGCTTAACTGCTAATTTTCCTAAGATGATAAATGACTAAGGGAATTTAGTTCCAAAAACAGGAGGACAGGGTCAAATACGTTGGTGATCCTAAACACTCAAAAGTCTCAAAGTTGGTGTGTGTGTGTGTACTAACAGGACGAGGTACGAATTGCTCCTCTGTGAGACTCCACTGGTCCTTGTGGAATCTGTAGTAATCCACGTTTTGCTTCATCACTTGATCATCAGGATCGAAAAGCAGGTAACTGAGCGAACAGGGGACGGCTTTAACCATGTCTTCCACTGGAACACACACACATCAGAAAACACTCCAGTCATATAAAGGTAGAATTTATTTATACATTAAATAACCAAAGTTATTGGGACACATCGTATCGTCTCATCTCTGGTTTGGGCTCCGTCCTAAATCTGTTCAAGATTGCCTGTAAAGGGCTTTTATTTTGAAGTGGAAACATTTAGTAGCAACCGCAGCTCAGCATGGAGCTCAAAACAGAACAGAACAGAACGAACGAGGTCCGAATTGCCTCTGGAAGCAAACGGAACTGGTCAGGTGGACTCTGGGCCAATATACCCAAGTGTCCCGATACTTTTGGCCAACATACTCACTTTTATAATAAGCGAACTGCATGTAGTGATAAACAGTGGCAACGAACTTCTCCACGAAAAACCCGCCGACGTTCGGTGTCAGATCCTTCTCGCACTTCACCTTACACCTCATCACCTGCATAAAGTAACCTGCACAGCGTCCTCGGTTAGCCATGCCCCCTTTACATATAGACATGCCATGTATGTGTGTGTGTGTGTACATGTGTGTGTGTGTTGCTGACCTGCAAGTGTTTGATAAAAGTCTCGGACCTCCTGGACCTCATGCGGGCCCTCACACGTAGACACACAGTCCTCATAGGCACTGAAATAGTGCACACACACTTCCTCCATCACCTGCACCGACCTGCTGTAATCACCGGCGTTATACATGAACACCGCCTTTAGGAACAGGGCCTGACACACACACACACACACACACACACATATGTCGTACCGACCATCAGGCTGTATGTTATATATGCTGTATGGACTGTAGTGTGTGTGTATATACATATGTGTGTGTTACCTCGTGTGGTTTCTCCTCTTGATCCACCAGATACTCCTCCACATCAAACAGGCTTTTATAATAATTCATGTTTTTTGAGATCAGCGGGTCATTCGGGTTACGCTGAAGAAACGTGTGAGCTGCAGATATGGCTTTTTTGACATCGTTCATCTACACACACGCACACACACGCACGCATACACACGCACGCATACACACGCACACACAAAGACGCACACAGACGCACACACAGTTGGTTCTCTGCATTTTGTCCAGAAGCATTACAGTATAATCAATAATGCGCTTGATACATGGCAAGTACAAAAAAATCCAAATTAGTGTTCCAATACTTTTGGTCACATAGTTGGATGTGTGTGTATGTGTGTGTGTGTGTGTGTGTGTGTGTGTGCGTGCACGGCTCTAAACCTGTAAGCATTTGTCGGTTGAAATTTGAATTTTGTCAGTTGAGATTTAAATCTAAACATGAGTGCATTACTATAAGAGATTTTTGTCATGTTTTAAACTTAAAAAAAAAAACTTACACCAAACGACCAAGAAAGAAAAACAGAAGGAAAAGAAAACAAAGTGAAACAATTAAAAATGAATGGTAAAGAGAAAAAGGAAAGAAAGAAAGAAATCAATGAATGCTAAAGGGAAAAAGAAAGACTTCAGACTTACGAGAAAAAGGTTTAAAATGGTGATCCGGATACACCTTACACCTAACTATCAAAAACGAAAGAAAGAAAGAAGTATGAAAGCAATAAATGCTAAAAGAAAAAAAGAAAAACTTAAGATTTACGGGAAAGCCTTATTTAATTACCTTATGACCTTACACACAAAGGACCTGACTTACAAACAACCGAGAAAGAAAGAAAGAAAGAGGCAACAAATGCTAAAGAGAAAATAAAAAAAAAAAAAGAAAGAAATGCAGAAAGAGAAAAAGAAAGAAAAAAAAGCTGTTAATCCCGAACCACCTCACACCAAACGTTTAAAAAAAACAAACAATCAAAAATTAGCCTTAAGATTTGGGATGATATTAAAGAGGGTGCATCTGATTGGATCCGGTGATCCTGATCCACTTTACACCAAACGATGGATCTCTAGTGATTACCATGTTAAATCTACGTGTGATGTTTTTAATCTCTTAAAGGGGTTTGGTGTGAGAGCAGCGTTACTGAAGCACAACCAGAACTACATCAGAACTACAACCAGAACTAAGTCAAAGTCCGGCAATCACTAAAACTCAATCCTTTAAAGTTTATCCAGTTGGTTATGGTTCCCAAAGTTACATTCTGGGATCATGGTACCACTTGGGTACCAACCTTTAGGACTCTGGTCCCAAGTCTCATGTGTGGGATGGGGTGACCACCCCACTATGGTACTTTGAGTGACCCTGGAGCTCTGTTTGATTAGCTGCCTGTGGGCCTGCAGTACAACTGTTTGAACTGTGAGTGTATGAATGAGCTTCACACTGAGGTGGGATTTCCTGTAGGTGTGTGTGTTTGGGTGGGGGGTAAAACGGGGACGTGGCACTGAAACACACTACCTGCTGCGTATTGTGAACGCGCATTCATGGTTTGGGACAGACCCTGTGTGTGTGCGTGCGTTACCTGAAAATAAAGATACTGCAAGTACCGGTACGGTGTTCTGGTGCTGAACGCGTGCAGGGTTTCCTGTTTTGGGTACTCCAGAGAGAGCACCGGTGTTTCTGCTTTACACTTCTTAATACACGCCGCGCGCGTCAGGATGTGTTTGATGACGCGGAGGCTCGTGTCTGCATCCGTTTCGGGTTGCTTGGGGTCCCTGTCCGTCTGGGCACACGTCCGGACGCAGCGGACCTCGTTCTCTCTCAGGGAGCGGTGCACGCGCAAACTAGTCTCCAGAAGACGCGCGCTCTCGGCCCAGTTGCGCTCCCCGTACTGATCCAGCGCGTGCCCGTACAGGGAGTCCAGTGGAGTCTGGAGATCATCCTTACCGAGTCCAGAACCGTCCTTACCACGGATCCCTTCCACCTCAAGTCCCTCAGAGAGGCTGTGAACCGAGAGTGCGCACAGGAGCGCGCATACAGCCGCGAGTCTAGTTGTCCTCATCGTCATCAGTCCCCTGTGTCCCGTTAGCATCAGCGCGCGCTCTTTATTCACAAGGAGTCATGTCCGTCTGCACGTAGCCTTCAGGACCGTGTGTGTGTTTAGGAGAGAGTGGAAAGTCTACAAATACGAAAATTAGAAGTTTTAAGACACACCGTCACTGTGAGCACGCCCCGGGTCCTAAAGCCCCAAATCTTAATACGCGGGGTGAAAAGGCTCACAATTAGGACTAAATTTAGGCTAAAATTTCAACGCTTAACTCTTGTGACCTAAGACATGTGTGAGGATATGGTAGGGTTAAAAAACACTAAAGAACATAATGCTTTCAGGAATACCACTTCTTTTGTAAAAAAAAATAGTTTGACAGAAGAGCATTCTTAAGAAGTTATTGGAAGAATTCTTTTTTACCATTTAAGTTAAAAAGCACATTTAAGATTTCCTTTCATAGGAATTTGGTCCCCAAACGGAAATCTGCAACTAATTAGAAAGTTCCTGTAAAAATATGTGGGTGAGTCACAGGACACAACGCATACTGCATCGTGCAAAACCTTCTAGAACCTTCTGCGTTGATAACGTTTGAACCGCAAGAGATATTACAAATCTGGTCGCACCATTCGATTTCCGAGCCAATTCCGATCTTCTTTTATATGCTACATAACCACCTTCCCATTGGAAAAACTGATCCAATATGGCTGCTTTCAAGATGGCGGCCGTTCAAGATGTTCTGGACATATCCTGAAATATATCACCCTCACCCATTACCTACTGGGGTATTCAGATATGTAATTTTTGCCCTTGACGTGCCCTGCAGGTAGAACAGATAAAAAAAGATTTTTAAAAGCTAAAGTAACTAGCCTGTTTTGTAAACTTGGCGAATAAACAGCAGACTTTTTTTTAAACAAAAAAAGTAAATTACAAGAATAATCAAGCAAAGTAGCCTACAAATATCTTTAAAACGATACAGAAGTAGAGTAACAATGTGCATGTACCCCTGAGTTCCTTGGGTTAAAATGTATAAGGAAAAAAAAACCTTAAATGGAACCAGGTTCAAATAGGAAGCTGCCCATGCAGATTAAGAATTTTAGTTTGGGATGGCTTCGATAACACACATCAAATCAAGTTCAGTCACCATCCTGGCAAGTTATTTCTTCAGTTTTTCCAAACGCTAATTCTGAATGGTTTTCCCCTGCATAATCTCAGGACTCATCTTTCAGTTAAGAAACGCTATGTCGGTGAAATGGAAGACTTTGGGAAAGGTCCTGCTGCGTTCGGTTTAAAGCTCTAATAATTTATTCCATTTATTGATTAATGTTTTTATTGACTTTGTTTGAGTCAGTAAGTATGTGAGAAGGATCTGGAACTTTCTGACTGATGCTGAGTTTCTCTCTGCATAGTAAATGTGAGGATTAATGAAGAATCTGGTCTGATGTTTAGCCGTAACACGTCTGCAGAAAGAGGAGGAACCACAAAAAAGCTGCCGACATAACAGAGGTACTAATCTGGGGGTAAAGCAGCTATATTTGGGGTAAATCCGTCAGAGTTTAGGTAATTCGGTTGTAACTGGGGTGAAAGTTTGAGGGAAGACTTTTGCATTTGTGATTCAGATTAAACGAGTTGTATTTGGGTGTAAAACAGTCAGAATTTGGGATAAAGAAGAGAATTTAGGGCAAGCCAGCAAGAGCCTGAGGCAAACCAGTGAGAGTTTGAGGTAAATTATTGATATTATTAGGTAAATCAGTGA
The DNA here is from genome assembly GCA_034779995.1 of Parotocinclus haroldoi. Lineage (NCBI taxonomy): Eukaryota > Metazoa > Chordata > Actinopteri > Siluriformes > Loricariidae > Parotocinclus > Parotocinclus haroldoi. The sequence continues at coordinate 9,269 of JAUZST010013691.1, forward strand.
GAGTTTGGGGTAAATTATTGATATTATTAGGTAAATCAGTGAGATTTTGAGGTTAATCAGTGAGAGTTTGAGGTAAATCAGGTAACGTTTGAGGTAAATTATTAATATTCTGAGGTAAATCAGTGAGAGTTCAGGGTAATGATTGATATTTTGAGGTAAATCAGTGAAAGTTTGTGGTAAATCATTGAAAGTTTTAGGTAAATGATTGATATTTTGAGGTAAATCAGTTAAAGTTTGTGGTAAATTATGAATATTCTGAGGTAAATCAGTGAAAGTTTGAGGTAAATTATTGAAAGTTTGAGGTAAATCAGTTCTAGTTTATGATGAGTTTGTTGTATTTCCCTTAGATCAGTGTGTGATGGACGTGAGGATTGCAGTGTGTGTACTGTGTGTGTGCTGGGCATGCACTGTGTGTACATCCAGTCCCATCGAGGATGTGATCATTGATCGATATTCGTTACCGACCCGCTGTGGTCGAGAGGTTCAAGTCGGTGATTATGTTCGATACCATTACATCGGGACATTTACTGACGGCAGAGTCTTTGACTCCAGGTAAGTAAAAGAGCCTCACAATATTATATAACATTATCACTAATTATACAGGGGTATAATGATTAGAATGTGGTTGTTAGACCAGTTATACTGAGCTGTAACTAGTTTATAGCTTTATAAAAAGTGTATAGGTTTATAGTTAACTGGGTCATAACTTGGTTATACCAGGGGTAGTACCACTTTACTGGCTTAGGACTGGTTATATCAGTTTATGACTGTTTTTAAATGGGTTATAACTGCGTTGCTGGTGTGTCTTTCAGTATGAAAAAGGGCGTGGCCTTTGTGGGAGTGGTGGGCTCTGAAAGTAAGGTGATCCCAGGGTTGGATCGAGGCGTCCAGGGCATGTGCGTGAACGAACGCAGGAAGATCGTTGTCCCTCCCCACCTGGGATATGGCGTCTCCGGAGCCGGTAAGAACACCAGGCAGGAGACACACTGTTATTGGTCGGAAAGCATATTACCTGTTACCCCGCTCGTTTCCTCAGGTACGGTAATCCCTTCGGATTCGACGCTGGTGTTCGACGTCGTTTTGTTGGACGTGTGGAACAAGGACGATGCAGTTGACTCTCGGACCCTGTTCAAACCGGCGTCGTGCCGTCGCTCGGTGCAGGGTGGCGACTTCGTGCGGTATCATTATAACGGGTCGCTGATTAACGGAACTCAGTTCGAGTCCAGGTAGTCAAAGTTTATTTATTTACAGATCACCGTCTCAAAATAGCAAAACAACATTGTATGATCTTAAAAGGCCAAATCCCAAATTGAGCAACCCTAGGGCGACAGTGGAAAGGGAAAACTCTCTGAACGTAGAAGGAATGAACCTTGGGTGGAACCAAGATTTAAAAATGGACCTGACCTGCTTGGGGGGGGACTGGACAGGAAAATGGGTAAGGTGCCTTTGTAACCTTGGTAATCCTGTAACGCAGGTACGGCAGGAACGAAACGTACGATACCTACGTGGATGAAGATCACCTGATCAGGGGCATGGTGGAGGGGCTCACAGGCATGTGTGTAGGGGAGAAGCGCTCCATGATTATCCCCCCGTTTTTAGCTTTCGGAGAGAAAGGATCCTGTACACACACACACACATACACACA
>JAUZST010013692.1:0-10912 GCA_034779995.1 Parotocinclus haroldoi
ATATAAAACATCACGGCTGTGATCTGGGCACAGGAATGGGCCGATAACACAACTATTGCTGTTATACAAATGTTATACAGAGTTATACTAATAAATTAGAGACACTTCGAATATTATATTTACTATGCTTTAATACTGACAATACCTTGACCACCACAAATGAGTTAATGAATACAATAATTTCCTACCCCGCTCTAACACAGTATCCACAAAAGGCATGTGGTTTACATAGCACTACCATAGGCAAAGCTGACAACAACTAATTGTTGCATAAAGTTAAATATGACTGCAACTTTTTCTGAGACATAAAAACATTAGCTACGCCCTTACTTCAAACAATTGCAGATCATATAGAAAACTTTCCAAACTGTTGCACACAAATGCCTTACACTTACACTTACACTTTTTAGTTTGACACTTTTTCACAAACGTTTGTAGACTTTATGTCCGAAGACAACATTTCTTAGAAATGTTCCACTAGATTTTGAATCAAGACTTTGAGGACAATTATTGATGTTAGACAGTAAAGCTCTCAAACACTGTCATCATTCCAGTTCTTCTCCAAAATGTCTGGGAGCCACCTTTACCATCAAAGTTGGAAAATCATTTTTTTATGCACAATTAGTTGATGAACCAAATGCTGATGAATGAACTAGTTAACATGTTTGTGTCGGACAGAGAGTAACCTGAGTTGTTCAGTACAACCCACGCTTCTCATGGTTTGTCTATGTAGATGAAATGTCTGTGTGCTTCATATTATGACCTTGTTAGCAGAGAGTGTGGCTAAAATAAGAGCTATCACTAATTAAAAGGGGTGTCTATATATAATGATACAGCGTTTAAGTAGAGTTTCCGTACGGTGTACATAAAGGTTAATATTCACACAAACACCCAGAATTCTCAGTTGTAGTTTAATCAGTAGTAAACATGTCACTGCCGAGCCGAGAAACATCGAAATTACTTTGACTCTTTCTCTCTTTCTGAAAACTAAGAGGAAAGCTGAATAAAAACAAGTTCATGCTCTATTTTTCACATCCACTATAAATTGGTCCTGTTCAATTTTTGATATTTCTATCCTGACTCAAAGCCTTAATAATTTTGACAAATGAGACTGCAGTGGCATGAGCCTCTCTGAATATCAATGACTAGATTTCAGAAATCTAATTTATTTAATGTGACCCCTCAGGCCTTTGCTGAATGTTAAGCACTTTAGATAGAGTTGGTGTCTAAGGATATTAATAGGTATTAAGAGCCCATCAAGACATCTAAACACCTTGATGGATGGTGAATACCAACAGAGTGGCTTGGATTCTGTGTTTATATAGATGAGGAAAGTGAGGAATGAAAGTATGACCCAGCAATGCTAACGACAGAAACGAACTGAGTGAGAGTTAATGGCTCTAATAGATAATGTAGGAACCTCTTAGTGATATTTATGATAGTTCCTTACTCATTCTGATGCTAGCTCCTTTACAGTAAGTGTGCCCCAAGTCCTAAAGCCAATTTGTAGAACTGCGGATTAACTTGATGGATTTTGAGAAAAGATCATTTATTTTCGTAATAGATGTTAAGGGATTTTTTTACACTAACGTTTGTACTAGATTTGTAGTACCGTGCAAACGACTTAGGCCACCATCGCATTAGTTGTTTTAGTAAATGTGTAATTAATGTTGTATCCGAAAGTTCTAGAGCTGAGTCCGAGTCAAGATCAAGACTGGGAAACATTGAGTACAAGTCAAGAAGTTTGTCACTGAGATTAGAAGTGACCGAGATCATGACCACATTACCATTACATTACTTATAAAAAGAGGAAGAAGATGAAGAAGAAGAAGAAGAAGAAGAAGAAGAAGAGGAGGAAGTAGAAAGGTAAATATCTTGTAAAAAAAAAGCTTGTAATTCCCTTTACATTCATTATATTTCAGTACAGATGATATACATACATATATGAATAATAAGCTCTTCATATATTTTGTACAGTTTAAAAAGAATAATAGTAATATTAATATAAAAAAATATTTCAAATAATATGATACATAATTAAGTGAAGTGAGTGGGAAGAATGCACACTTAATGTTGAAGTATAAAAAATAGAATTTAGATTAATACAATACATATCTAATAAAAAACATTTAGAAGAACAGGAACTTGTTCTTCCCTGGTGGCCAGATTGATTTTTCAGGCACTTGGTTAGATAATGTAACCAGACACATTATGTAATGATTTAAACTGCAAATTAAAATACCTGATTTTTTTCTCTGATACCTTATAAAACATTAATAAATCTTCTTGAATTGTACCCAAACCCACTAGAGCCATCTGATCGTATTTGGTAGTTTTGCCTTTTATCTTTTAAGACAAGTATATTATCAGCTTATGTTTAATTACTTTAATTACACATGCTCTTATCCAGGGTGTCTTACAACTGAGGAAATCTTACAATTGTCCAGTCAGTTTTGGTTAATGGACCTTGCCCAACAGTGGCAGCTTGGCACTTCTGGAACCTGAATCTCAGTACTTTTGGTCTGTAGTTCAGTAGCTTAACTGCTGCTTCATTTCATTCCACAGGTATTTTTCTCCTACTTAATGTTTGTGTTGTAATTGTCACTGCAACATCACAATCCACCACCTGCACATGCCCATAGTGGTACTGTACAGTATGTGGTCCAGATCGTAACTGCACCACCTGACCTTCGTGCTGCAAGTCCAGTCTGATATTTGAAGTGCTCTGCAACCAGTGTTTCTAACATTTTTTTTTTCGACACCTCTCTGGGTCAGGATCACAGAACTCTCTGGCCATCTCTCTATCCCCAGAGAGCACAGAGTACAACACCAGTTGAATCCCAGATCTGGTCAGATCTCTGCTGCAGCACCGAGAGCTCATTCCCCTGCCAGCTTTCCCTAAATCAGCCATGGCCAATCATATCTGCATATAACTCCCAAAGTGGCCAGAACCTACCCCCATGACTCGAACTCTGGTCCTTGCATATTTTACGGAACATTATAGCTGCCAAGCTTTTTTCGGATGCAGTTGACAAATGAAAAGTGTGTTTGCTGAAATGGTCAAAGTTTCCAGCATATAATAAAGCAGTCTGGGGCATAAAAACCTTTTATCATGCAGCCATGACACCTGGCCTCCAATATATCACTGGTTTTGCCCACGAACACATCCATTATTGAACACAATGTGTCTGACATAGTGATATAAGGGGTGATATCATGGTGAGCACACTGTGATGTGAGGGTGAGACAAGTAATACACAACCCAATAACCTGAAGACAATCCAGTGAATTAAACAAGTATATTATCCACCTGTTTGAACAAATGAGAGCAACTGTTGTGGGAACAACATGACCAAATGTAGTTAAGTGAAAACATGCTGGGTATATTTATTATCTGATCAATCTCCATGCGCCTTAACGACTGAGGTCTTAACAATTCTAACAAATTATAATAGGAAATAAAAATGTGTCTTTTATCTCTGGATGTTTTAACCATAAACATAAAGTTGTTCAAATTTTAAAATAGGCTTAGCGGGTGTATTTTTACTACTAAAAATATGATTTATGTCTACTTTGATGTTTTTGCACATTTTAAAAATGTTATGCATATAATATATTTATTACATATACTCTGCATTAGCTGCATGCGTAGGTAAGTAGGCTACGTTACGGTCTGTGTTATGGACATTTTTAAGACTCAGACACAAGCAGAGACATGAAATGAAGTAGTTGTTTAGAGATAGTATACTCTGCTTAATGCCATAAACACCATTCTGATGTCTCAGACTTATACGTAGAAGAGCTGATCATTTGAGTTCCCTCGTTTGAGTGGAATGCTGGATTTACCTACTTAAAGTGTTTAAAAGGTGATGCTGCACTGCCTGCTCTCAAAATGATTGTTTCTTCAAGTGGACTCATTCCCTCTATGCTGTGTGCAGCCGGTGAGGTATGAAAAATCATGGTGTTGTGTATATTTCTGTACAACAGTTTAGGCTTTAAATGCTGTGATAGATAGATAGTAGCGCTCCGCTGTTTTGAGCATATTATCTGACACGTATTGTGTGCATGCAGTTGCTTGTGGAAAATACTCTTTATATACTGCTGAAAAAATTAGGAGATACTTCAAAATTAAACATCCCCAATGAAATATCCCCTAATTTTTGTGAGCACTGTATGTTACATTACAGAAGCATTAAAATACTACATGACTATGCTAATGTCCAGACATGTATTGCAGTCGTTAAACAGCACAAGCTTTGAGACAATGTTTGCATTCCAAACATTTGGACCATTTTCATACTGTTAGGTAAACCTTACACTCAGAGTAAACTATCCCAGCTCCATCCTGAGATAAGTTTTGAGTAGAGCTGCAGTTGTAACGTTGATTTGTGATTTGGTGCTCAGCAAAAGTAAAAAATGACAAAACGGTTCAAAAGCCAGTAAGAAAAAAAACTGTCTGATGAAGGTTATTTGTAATGGGAAATTGGTGCCTCATAGCTTCAGCATCCCTGGTTCAGTCCTGACCTCTGTCTGTGTGGGCTTTGCATGTTCTTCCTGTGTCCATGTGGGTTTACTCCAGGTACTCAGGCTTCCTCTCACATTCCACAGACATGCATTAGGTTAGTTGGTCACTAACTGGCCCATAACCATAACTGGCCCAGATGTTATATAAAGTAGCGTCTTCAAATTCCTTTAAATTACTAAACTGAAAATACATATTTCATTATTCAACAACTGAATGATTCAGGTGAAAATAATAATAAATCAAATAGTTCAGAAGCAAAGTTGTAGGACATTTCTACCTTTAGACTTTGCATTGTCCTCCCTGTGCCCATGTGGGTTTACTCCAGGTACTCCAGTTTCATCTGACATTCCAAAGACATGCATTAGGTTAATTGGTTGCTCTAAATATCCTCAGTATGAACATGACTGACTAGTATCGATTTACTTGCTCGTGTCATGACCAGTCATTGATGCTGATGAAACATTAAATAAAAAACAAACAAGCAAACAATAGCAATTTACATTTACTACACAACCTAATCCAGAATGACTTTCAACTGATTTTACTTTCCAAATAAGTTGGTTAAGGAGCCAGCTGTGGCAGAGGTGGGATTTGAACCCTGGACCTTCTGGTATACAATCCAATACATTTAAGCAAATGTTTACATACTGTAGCATGTTCTGTTGACCTGTGACATTTGATATTTAAAAAGTCATGATTGATTTTCTGTTCTTTGGCTATAGTTATTTTTACCAAGGCTGTTGTGAAAGGAGCAGCTGCAACCTGTTGATTAGACGAGTCTGTACCCATGAGAAACATGCCTGACATTACGTCTCAGAGAGTCAAACAAACAGGTGTGCGCAGAGAGCTCTTCAAGTGGAATCGTTTTAGATAAATTAGCCAAAGTGAGTCCTCCATCATGTCCTCACTAAAGGAGAAGAGCCCTTGTCTGATTTGTTCACAATTTGCTGATGTAACCGTCATTCGCGCTTCTTATTATCTTGTGCATGTTTTTTTTTTATATTTAGGAAATCAATTTAGTAGCATAAGTGAAAGCAGATCATTGAGGTGATGCATGACCTCTGTCCTGTCGCGCTGTCCTGCTGTTGCTATATTCGTTCAAACCGAGAGGAAAATGAGGTTTAACCTGAGTTCACACAGCACGCGCTGCAGAACGAGTCCCGCTCTCCAGCTCTTAACTGCTTTCTTCCTCTCAGCTTTTAATGTGTCAAACATGTTTGCGACAAACTGCAATTTGTTTCCAGGAAGCTCTGTTTCTTCAACATTCATGACGGGTACAGAAAAGTACTCGCTCACAGAGTTTGGTTACCATGGTAATAACAATTTAGCACATAAAGAAGACATTTGCATAATAGCAGCTTTAAGGTTATGAACTAAACAAAAAACAACAAGGAATGCGAAAAAACACAACATTCATTGCGTTTATTGGAAAAAAAGAGACTGCACACTAGAACAGAATCATCTGCTGTTCAGTGGTAACTTGCAAAAAAGAAACATCACCGACTTGTTTGTATCCGACCACAGGTTCTGAATTATTATATTCCAAGCCAACCATGAGAGGCACTATATAGACAAAAGTTTGTGGATATCCATACTGCAACAATCTGTGTGTTATATGTAATTCTATTTATTCATTCATGCCCCATACATCTACATATGTGGTGTATCTCTATGTGTGTATGTGTTATAAAAGTCACAGGGCATGTCGTGTGCTAGATTCTGGACTTTCCAGAGGCTGACAAAACCATTGTTGAGGTTTCTTTGTCGGTAGTGGTCATTGGACGATCACTACATGACTTGTCGCATTCCCGGTTTCTCTGAATTTGGCAGTGAGGGAAGTAACAGTGCTGTGAGAAAATGGTGATCTTTCTGGGTATTGGTTGTTGCATCTACAATATGGCAGCTGCGTTTATGTATATACATATACATGTGTTTTTTTTTTTTAATTATTTTTTCCTGTTTATAGATTCACACTTATATCCTTCATGTATTAGAGTTCAGTCCTAATACTTTCGTTTCTGGTTTCCACCTCACCTGCTTTTTTAGATTCCACACATTTTCCCATTTCTTTGCCCCTACCTGGACTGGTTTGCCATGTTTCATCTTGCACCTCGTATTATTTACCACTTGGATTCTCTGTGTCCCAGAGAATATCTTGTAATCCAGGGATCTGCCTATCCCATAAAGAACCAGACCTGCCTTCTGGTGCAGTGCATCCTCATTGGCTGCCACTCTTCTCTCCTTATCCCATCTTAGTTGATTTATTGTATGAATAAAACACCTGTGTTTTTCACTTTATCCTGAATCTCATGTCTGCGTTGCTTAGTGTTTCCAGATCCCTGCCCCATAAAACAGTAGGGTTCTTATGCAGAAATCCACCTCTGTCCCAAAATCCTATTTATTTACATTTATATTCTGGCACCCTTTTATATATTTGCACAATACTGTAATTTGCATAAAGTTTCTATTTGCACTTCTGGTAGATGCTAACTGCATTTCATTGGCATATACTTGTCCTGTGCAATGACAATAAATACATTGCAATAATCTAATGATTGAGCTCTGCAAAAGCTATTTTTAATGAATTCATAATAGAAATCAGACATTTCTGGATTTGTGGACAAGCAGTGACATTAGAATAGGTTGTACTAAATACCAAAGTGACTCTCAAAATAACATGTTTATAGTTCTCTAATAGAGAATTAGAGATATGCTTTGCCAACTCTGATTGAGAAATTGTTTTCTTAATTTTTTAATTTAAATTTTTTTTTAAGACACCTTGAAAATGCACTATAACACAGTCATGTTCTAAATTCTGGTGCGAATGACGTTTTAGAAGAACAAAGTCTGATGTAGCAGCAAAGGTGCACAAAATTGCGTCTATATTTTGTATCATCCCTCCCGGAAGTCCTAGTTATATATTATTGTATTATATTATGTATATTAGAGATGCCCAAACCAGCTCAGCTGGCTTCCCTATGTTGAAGAAGCAGCAGGTCTTCTGCATGGTCCCTCTAAATCGATGAACACATCCTGTCCCAGACAGCAAACCCCAACTTCATTTGTGCTGCTTGTATATGTGACCTTTTTCTGTTACTATGCAAAGCTCATGGCTATAGGTGAGGATAAGAACATAGACTGATCAGTAAATAGAGAGTTTTGTCTGAGCTCCTGCCTCATCTCCACTGACACAATAACTGTAAAACTGCTACAACTGCCATGTGCTTCAAGGAGATTCATATCCATGTTACTGGAGGTGTGATTTTATCAGTAGGGTCGCCTATGAGAGTTACAAAAATATACCAATGTACCCTGCCTGGATTAGCGCTAACTCAACTTAGCCAGGGCTGAGGGTTGCAGGTGAATACTTGATGACTGGGCAGCCCACATAAAGCTGTTGGCCTCAACCCAGAATTTACATGGAGCCATCTTGTGATTTACCCAAATGCAGCAATGCAACGTTTGAGTGTAATGCCAGAAGGGACGTAGACGTGGGCAGGAAAGTTCTAAACAGACTAGATCTTGGCAAAGGAACCTGGCGACAATGTCAGCAAATCTTTTCTTGTTACACAAAGAGACATTCGCTATAAATAAAATTGTCTGTATCGTCTGTGTTGTGCCACTGGCATCCTAAATTATCATCGCAGATATTAATATATTTATTTGGATCTCGCCAGGCATCGCCAGCAATGCTCTCAGGATCTCCTCTGTAGCCAGCCAGCATTTTCAGACTCTTTCTTTCTTTCTTCATCGTGTCTATAGTCATGCCTGGTCATGAAGCCAAGCTCCCTTGTCGTGTCACTGTGGACTGTGGTGACCTAGCGGTAGCCTAGCGGTTAAGGTACTGGACTCTGGACCAAAAGGTCCAGGGTTCAAATCCCATCTCTGCCCAGTGCCACAGTTGGGTTGTTGAGCAAGGCCCTTAACCCACAATTGCTTGGATTGTAAGACTGTATCAGTTGTAAGTCGCTCTGGATAAGCGCGTCTGCTAAATACTGGAAATGTAAATGTAACGGAAATGGAAAAAAAAATTAAAAACTGATTACAATAAGAGTTTGGAGGACATTTCTACTATACAGATAGTCCATGTTTTACAATGGTCTAGTTTATGATTTTACAGCGTTATATTGGAGGCCCTATAATACACATACAGTATCTCACAAAAGTCAGTACACACCTCACATTTTTGTAACTATTTTAATATAATTTTTCATGGGATGACACTGAAGATGTGACGCTTTGATACAATATGATCCGTCTACAACTTGTATAAAATGCTACTGCTGCTCACTTACTAATCACACATTGCCATTACAAATAAGGGCAGCTATTAAAAATGTATTTCTACATGGAATTAATGTGGATAGGTTTCAATAATCTGTTTCCTGCATATAATAGGAGTGGCTCTTTGGGTAGCACCATCACAATAAGCAGGATGGTCCTGTGTTTGATCCCCAAGTGAAGTGACCTTGGTCCTTTCTGTGTGGAGTCTGCATGTTCTCCACATGCCCATGTATGTCCAAAGACATGCATTATGCTAACTGGAGTACTGCCTTGAGCCCTCTGGCGCCGGATGGCACAGGTGTTTCACAAAATGCATTTTAACAAAATGCAAACTCTGGTTAAGTAGATGTATCAGCATCAGAACTGAGGCCTAACTGACTCCATTTCAGACCAGAACATGTACACCCACCCACACACACTCACTCACACTGGGACACTTTAGAAATTCCAAGTAACCTAACACATAACACACATTGCAGTGTGGGAGGAAACCCACTCATGAACAGGGACAAACACCACACAGGCAGGAGTCTGGGCATGGATCAAACCTGGGATCTCTTCAGGTCTTTGGTGAGAGTGTTAACCACCTTGTGTAACCAATTAAGTTAAAAATGGATTAGTATGGTAAGATATTGACATAATTTGCTGGTTTTCTACAAGCACTGCACTGGTGGCAGTATCACAATAGCACCACACTCTACACAATGAGTGGTACATTCCATATATTATGTAATATAGTAATTATGTCCTTAATCCCAATGCTTCCTCAGCATTTTTGGTGCGTCCCAAATGTACACAAACACTTCACTTTTCTTCACAGCCAAGCATAAAAACTTTGTTTCAATATTTCACGTGAATTTCATTTGAATTTTTTTGAATCACAAACTATTTACGTACAGCTCATCCATGTTAGTGGAAATCTGCATACAAGGTATTTTATTTTAGAAAAACAGCCTGGTGTGTCTTCTCTCATGTATACACGTTTTTAAAAATAAAAACAGCCTGGTGTTTCAGTCGTACATAGACTTATTTTGGATATTTCATTGTTTCCGGAATGCAACCTGACATCTAATAGGATGTGAGATTGTGATGTAACTGTGATTAGAGTTGAATTCAGACAGGAGTATTACTTTAAGTGACATGAGAAATGTAGCTATTACAGAAGCTGTCACTGATGTTGTTGCTGATTATTTTAAGTACAAATGCACAGAATGAGTGTAATAGAGGATGTGACATCGATGTCTAAAGGCTTTTAACTCTAATTTTGAGACTCTGCATGTGTATAGTGGAAGTTGGAGTCGGTGCACTGGTTATTAGCTAAAAAGCTTTACCAGGCACCTTCACCTGTAAGTGTGTAATCAAAACCAAGGAAGTTTATTATTCTTATCCGAGTGTCTGTGATGATTTTGCAGTGTTTGTTTTTCACAATAATGCTATTTGTATATATATATATGTGTGTGTGTGTGTGTGTGTGTGTGTGTGTGTTGCGTAAAATTTATTTGATTTAAGAGGATTTTATGCAATGACACATTTTTACCATCATGGTGTGATGGTGTGTCAAATATTTTCAGCATACACAAGATTGATTTACAAATTCCTGTCGCCTAAAAATACCATTCATTTAATATTAGTGTAGTATAGTATATTTCATCTATATAGTATATTTTAGTACTGAATTTATAAAATATTAGAATAGAGCATTACGCACAGCAGTACTTTAAAAACTTTGTGTATCCTCGCAAAGACATCTCATCAAGACAGAAGAAAGAGAACAGAAACACCAGTAACAGCTCACGTTTGTCACAGCCTTGTTTACTTCTAGCCTTTACTGCCATGCTATTGATCTGCACTCTTTCTAAAGGTCAGTGGCTTTCAGATGACAGAACACATGCATACACACATAGTCTGAAGTTAGCTGTGCATGAGGAGATAGTGAGTGTGTAAATGTCCATCAATGAGGGTGTTTAACAGGTGAAGAGCTGACAGTTGAAGTGATAAGGAATACAACTGTTTGAGAGTGAGACAGAGAGACAGAGAGAGAGAGAGAGACAGAGACAGAGAGAGAGAGAGAGACAGAGACAGAGAGAGAGAGAGAGACAGAGA
>JAUZST010013693.1:0-10912 GCA_034779995.1 Parotocinclus haroldoi
GACAGAAGTCTGCGGTTAACAGCGTGTGTGTGTGTGTGTGTGTGTGTGTGTGTGTGTGCGCGTGTGCGTGTGTGCGCGCGTGTGCAGGTGGTAACCGCGTCCCCGTGCTGCAGCGCTGCATCCCTTTAGTGGACAGGGACAACAAACGAGGAAGGGACGAGAGAGACAACAGGACAGAACTGCATGGCAAGAAAGAGAGAGATGGAGAGAAAGAACGAGGCGGAGGACGAGATGACGAGGTTGAGGAAGAGGCTGCGGTGCCAAACAAACGGGCACGTCTCATGCCAGGTAAAAGCAATCGGCCCTCTTTTTCTTAAGTCTCATTTTTGTGTGGATGTGCTGCTCTTAGGTTAATACACAACATAAACCTAGAAAACATGTTCATGTTCACACCAACTGTCTCTGCTTCCTGCACGTTGTACATGATCCTTTTCCAATGCTTTTATTTGTTCATTCCTTTTTCTTTCATTTTGCCTTTTTCTTTCATTCTTTCATTCTTCTTCTCTTTCTATGCCTCTTTCTTTTTCTGTCCGGCTTGTTTTTTTTCCCTTCCTTCTCTCCCTTCTTTGCTACTTTTGTCCTTATTTCATTTCTTATTTCATTTTACTTTTTTCTTTTTTTCTTTTCTTCTTGAATTTTTCTGTCTTTCTTTCTTTTTTAGCTTCTTTGCTAATTTGTTCCTCTTCTTTTTTCACTGCTACCATTTTTTTCTTTCTTTTTGTTTCTTTGCTGCTTTCTTCTCTCTCTTTTCTTTCTTGTTTCATACCTACCTACTCTTTACTTCTTTTTCTTCCTTTTCTTGAAAATCCATGAAAAGAATCTTTAAAAATGCCCTGTTAAAGCAGCGGCCATCCTGTTGCAGTTTAACTTTTAAAACAAGCATGAGATCATTTTATGACCTTATATATGTGTAACTTCTTATCTTAGTTTCTTCTTGCTTCTTTAATCCCGATCATAACCCAGCGCAACCTTTAAAGTCGATTAGAGTGACGTCATTATTAGCAACGTCATCAGTAGCTTGCAGACGAGTTGAGTGACTTCTTTAAGGTTAAAAATAGCACCGGTGTTCAGTAACGCACTATTAATCCAGTAATGAACTGATTGTTGAAACGCTCACAATTTAAGACCATTTAATCCACCTGGATTTTACTCTGCTGTATTAGGATTATGTTATAAATTCAAACTCCATCGCCAGACTATGCCCTAAACTCACAGGATTTACACTAATAAAGCAAACATACATTACAGAGAGACTTGTTAGTGCAGTGAAAGTTGTAGTATGTGGTTTGTGATGCAGAGTTTGACGTAAAATCTTTCTGAAAACTGCAATGAAACACTTTTTTACTTATTATTGATACCTAGAATTAGTAGGAAAAAAAACTCAAAGTGAAACAGAATCGTAATAAATAATAATAATTATAATCGAAATAGCATGGACGTTATTCCTATTTCTTAAATAAGATGGGAAGAAAACTAAACACATCACCGGAACTGTTGTTGGAACTGAACCTTCACTGCTGGCCAGGAAACATTAGTGGAAAACCATGGAACAGTTCCAGATTCGGGAACAGTAAACATGTGGAAAAGACTACAGTGCCTTCCCCTCTCTCTCTCTCCCTCTCCCTCTCTCTCCCTCTCTCTCCCTCTCTCTCTCTCTCCCTCTCCCTCTCTCTCCCTCTCTCTCCCTCTCTCTTGCTCTCTCTCGCACAAGCACAAACCTGGACCCACCTCAGCTCTGTGGCACTTTCACTCCAGAACATATGCACTTCACCTAGTCAAAGCCATCTTTCTCCACGGCAAACCAGGTCAACAAACAAAAAGCAATTATGTTGGGCAGCTGCCGCCTGGGAGCAGGTAATTACAGCGTGGCGTGGACAGCGTCATTCTAAGCAGGTACTAAAAGCGTCATTAATCATCTCCATGGCGACGCCTCGCGCTCACGTGACCAGCCGCCGCGGGGAGAAGCCTATTTCTGATCGGATGCGATTGGATGGTGGCAGAAGTCCTCACTGAGGTCAGTCAGGCGGCTTAACTGACCTGCCAATGACCTTGTATCACTTGACCTCTACGGGCCTGGAGGTCATGCTTTCGATATTAGGCGGAGAGCAGCTCAAAGAGAGAGGGAGGGGAAGACAAATGGTAGGGAGTGGAATAGAGGAAGGATGAATAGGAGAATGAGAGAGAGGGAGAAAACGATGAAGGCGAGCAGAGATGAAAAATAAAACCATGTCATGATGGACCAGCTGGGTCCTCCCTTATACACTGGCTGGTCAGTGGAAAAAAGGATTATTATTACAAATGTTTGGCCAATGTGAAGCTTTTGGGTAGGCAAGAGTGTGCAGTTACTGTGCATCATTGCTATCAGGATATTTTTAGGACGTTCAGGGTAATGCTGGCGTCAAACGCCGGATGAAATCCACTGGGTGATCTTGTTTCTTTGGTAGACGTTTCCATCTGAAGCAGTCATATAAAATGGCTATAGGTGTCCAAGAAGGACGGAGTTGTGTGTACGTTTTCCTGAATGAATATTTTAATGTCAGATCATTCAAAATAAAACATGTTCATGGAATGGATACTGAACTAGAAGAGCATGAACCTTTTGCCGCCTGGTAACCAATCAGTGTGCTTGGATGGATTGTTGAGAGTCAATAATGGCAGAAAAAAGATTAACACTACCTCAGATAGATGCATTGGACTCGGTTGGTCCTGACAGCATTATGAGTCCACCTTACTCCAATGAGTTTGAGACTAAAGACGATTTGCAACGTGAATACGTTCTGACAGATTATTCATTTAACTGTTATTATTTGCTTAGTTTTACTATTAATACAAACGAAACCATTTCAGTTAACATCTAGGGCATGCAAAGAGGAAATGTCCCTTTTTGAGTCTTGGTCCTTGGGCCTTGGTTTCTTCTTCCTACATTGAGGGAGTTTTTCCTTTCCACTGTCGCTTGATCAGTTTGGGATTGGCTTTTAAAGATAGTATTAATGTAATATTGTAAAGTTGCTTTGACACAATGCACCATTGTATAAAGCACTATAGAAATCAACTCGACTTGGCAAATCGTTTATAATAAATTTGAATTGATCCAAAATGTTTAATATATACTGCTTATATCATAGTGTAACGTTCCTTAAATGTGCTTATTACTGTACATGACTGTGGCTTTTCCTCACTACATTTCCCAGCACTCATCACTCCTGCCATGTGACTCCCTATGTCACGCACTGCCGACTTCCTCGTCAGAGTGAAGGAGCGAGAGAACTGCGTATCTCCTATCGTCTGCCCCGGAAAATGTTAGCGTTATAAACGCTAAATGTGTATTTGTGTGTGTTTATCAGACTCCCATTGTAAAGCAGAAACGTCGTAAGTCAGACCATCGTAAAACGGGGAGTAACCCGTCTTATAATTAGTACAGAACATAAAATAAATACTGCGTATTCTTATCTGCTTTAGCCCGACCGTCCTACGGTCCGCTTTCAAACAACTGGGATGATTGCAGAGGGGTGCAGCCATCTTTTCCACAGCGAGAAAGATGGAGAATGTGCTGGCGCTAATGGGTGTTTGGAGACACATTTTCGATTTGGGGAAAGTTCATGAACTGCGCTTCCATTGAGCTGTGAGGGGAGATGGACGGACGGAGCACAATGGCTTATCTGAAAAGACAGACAGCATCCCAGCATCTTCACCCACCACCTGCCTGTTCCTCTGCTCTCCCCTCCCTTTTCCCTTGTTTCCTCTCCTCTGCTCTCCTCTAAACCCTTCTCCCACCACCCCGGTCCCCACCTCGCTCCTCTCCATATGTCAGTGAATGCATTGCTATGGCAACCACACCCAGGGCATCTCGGGTGAAGATTGGAAAAGGACGCGTCGACCTAAGACTTGGTCGGGACGTCGTACCTGCTTTCGCCTGTGCCCGGGTTGTTTGCAGGGCTTTATTTGAACTCGCATGTGCGTGCCATTTCAAAGCAACAAACGCAGTACATCATCCGAGCAGGAAAAGCATCTCTCAAAAATATGTTGAATCAGCCCGTAAAAGAAACTCAGTAGGCACAATTTCCATGCTGTTTTGTGTGGGTGGTGTTGCTGTCTTCGAAATGAGCTCCGTAGCACTTGGTTTACCTTTTTTGTTTGAAAGATGGGCGAAAAGTCGGTGTATTTGTTTGCAGTGTTTTATTTACAATAAGTAGACCCATCATGTCAAAGGAGGAAGAACACAAACACTGTAAATCATTCCCTTTGCCAAGGATTGGCAAAAATGGGATGCATTGGATCAGCTTAGGAGGAATATGCACATGTTTATTCTGTAGAACCCGAAATATTGTTTTGTGCCGGATTTGTCACCGGTTTGCTGACATAAGGCTGGGTTGCTGCAGTAAATTATAGATCTGCTCAGTTGATTGTTGATTGTTCTGAATATACAGAGTGGCTTTTACAGGAAATGAGTGTAACAATAAGTCAGTGGTACAGAAATAAAGTCATCGTGTTGCCACATGTATGCAATTAGAAGAGTGTCTGCTAAATATTTATTGCATAAACTTCTCCAGTTTCTGATCGTACATGTATCGTGGTGAACCGAGCCAAACGGACATGGCCAGAAAATGTTTGTACCACTTAGTTAAAGTATTGAACCATACAGATATATTGATGGTGGAAAACAAAAGGGGCCTTAAGTTCGGCAAAAATGAAATTGGCACGTTGAAGCAGGAAATGGTGACTCGGTACCATGGACTGTTGATCAAAAGGTGCAGGGTTCACGTCTCGGCACTGACAGTCCGCCAATGTGGTGCCGCCGAGCAAGGTTTTTAGCCCTGGTTGTTATGGGTATCAGTTCTAAGTCACTCTCGATAAGATTGTCTGATAAATGCTTTACGTTTAACGGAATTAAGATGATCGTTACTAAATTCTGTCGCTTTCAGTTATTACGTCACTCGTAATAGTCCATCAAAAAGAGTCCCATAGTGACAGGACTTCTATTCATCCAGCCCTCACACTTGGTGCTGTATATCATGCAGCCGTTAACGAACATTCCCTGCTCCACAGTCCAACAGTGGTGTGCTTTACACCAGTCCTGCTGATGCCCGTGGAGCTTCTAGGCACACATTCACAAGTAAATACTCAGATTGACTGTGCAGACCTGCTTAGCCATTTAACGTCATTACCCTTTACCCATAACCCTTCCAGCGAACCAACTCAACAAAGTCAACCTGTTATCCATATTTTGGGAATACGATGCCAAGAAATTATTCAAACTGAACATCAGAACTAATCTATCTAAGAATTTAAAACATAAATCTCTACAATTTAATTATTTAAATTTAACAGATTATATATAATGTTTGTTTGTCTTTTTATTCAGAGACTCCACGCCATAATATATTGCATGCCATTGCTACACTCGCCAACCCAGTTTCAAAAGCTTCTAAAAACAGCTCTGTACTGTTCATTTTTAAATTGCATTTCCCATTAGCAAAGTTTTTTTTTTGTTAAAGCCATTGGCGCAGAAGACTCTGGACATTTGTATTAGCGTTTGTACTCATTGCAAACACATTTAAATGCTATTTAAAACAGTACAGTGTGGCACCTGTTGGCACAGATTTTACAGTCAACTCCCAAGCAACCTTTTATGAAGGGTATACATGCTCAGTTTGAGGGGAAAAAAAAACCAGAGACAAACTGCCAGGGCAAGCTTTTTGTTTTCATGATTGTTTTTATTCTGGTCGCTTAATTTTGATATTTTTTGTTTATTGCTTAATCAGAAAAGTCAAGTACCCCGTCTCTTAATCAGAAAAGTCTTTTGTCCTTTTGGTTGTTGTGGTTGAACAAACTTCCTCACGGCAAGCTTTTTTACCACAATCTTTAAATTCCCAGCTTTGTAGAAATAACACTGGCCCGGTTCACTTATTCATTTGACCACGAGCTCTAATCGCACCTTATCCACCCATCCTTCCTCGGAGGTCATCCAATAATTAAACGGGAAAATATGGACCAAGTTCACTGAGTGATCGTGCTGCATGCAGAGGGGTTCAGAGCCAAATTCAGTGCCGCCATTTTCCCTCTAGCCTTGTGATGTTATCGTTTCTAGAATTTGTGTGAGAATATGGTATTAACCGCTTGGGATTATTTTAGATTGCGATTAGGTTGTTTCAGCCGATTGTAATCAGTTGTCAGCTGTGCTGAAAGGGCGAATGCGATAACAGTTGTTGGGTGGCAACTATGAAAATTCGTAATGGAAGTTGGTAAAAGATTAGATGAAATGAATGGCGAGGAAGAGGAGAGTACAGACTGGGTTAGTGAAGAAGCAGAGATAGGCTCAGAGAGGCTGAGGAGGACGAGGATAAATGCTGTCTGCTAAGGAGACAAACCATCTCACTACATCACCCTCGTCGACTGTGGTATCAGCCTTGAGTATGAGAGAGTGAAGGAACAGGTCTATTGACTATCAATCAATATGCTGAAGGATTAAGTCCTAGCACTGCCAAACTTTCAATCTCGGGCTCTGGAACAAGGCTATTAACCCATACCGTCAAAAATGGTATCAGCTGTACGTGAGGTACACAAGTTCCCTTTCAATTAATATATTAATTAACCCATTACAGTGCAGTGTGGGAGTGTTTGAGTTGTCACATAATTATAAACTCGTTGTCTCATTTCTATGGAACTATTTCTAGATTCCTTATTGCTATAATGAATAACAGATTTAGGTTTCGATGTTGAGCCCTATTTGTACATTAGAGCAATGTTTCAAAGCAGTTTTACCATTTCTCATGAACTTTTACTGTAATACCCAAGGGCCAATCCAAATCGGAGCAAGCCTAGCACGACAGCGGCAAGGAAAACCCCAATAAACCTTATAAGGAAGAAACCTTGAGAGGACCAAGACTCCTTAAGGGAGCCGACCTCGGGCCGGGTGGCTTAGGGAATGTGGGTAAAAAAAAAGAAATAAAATTAGCTAATTAATTAGCAAAAATATGATTAAATGCTTGTAATGTGCATTTTAAAAGTTGGTTGTTTTGCTTTCAGGTTAATTGCAAATGTTTAACAATCTATTTTTCATAATTACTATCGAAAATATATTGCTTGCTTTGAACGAGTCGAGCTCTCAAAAGCAGAGCTATTGTTCCCTTATGTGAATAAGCAGTTTAGAAAGCTGTAAGAGGCATAAAATTGGTAATGTAATCAAGGAACGAGTGGAGCATTGATTAGGACGGGGAGTGCAACCCATCTCCAATTCAGCTCTGAGCCTGATAATTCTATCATACTGGATGACATAAGCAAACCAACCGCATTCAAACCTACAATCTCTATCAATTCAAACTCTTTTTCTTATGGGGCAGTGCCTATTTATAAATGACTTAAAAACACGACTTTAAGTGCGTTTCCCAAATGGTGGGTGATACCGTAAAACCATAGAATAGTATGGAAAGTACATTTTATCGTTTTACATCATAGTAATAGTATTTATCACAGTACAGTCATTGAAAAAGAGAAAACTGGTCTAATTTGTTTCATTCATTCGTCGTCTCATCTTTTCACTCAGTCACCATGCCGCCCTCAGTTAAATAGCTACAACGTCACATTTCAGAATGTAAAATGCAATACTACCTCAGAATTTGAACGGGTCTGCCCTCAAACAATTTGCATAATGAATCTAGAAGTCCCACTTCTAACATAAGCGCCCACTCAATGGTGCGATCTTCCAATCACCACATGCAAATCGCCACAGAACTCAAACAAAGAAGAACAACCAGGGATCAATCATATGCATGATGTGTGTATATATATATATTTGTGTGTCTCGGACATCGTTTCCTCAATCTCTGTGCCTCTGTACTAGTCCTAAGGCATACAGAAACACTTTTTTCACTTATTTAGAGTATTGTATTTTTTTATGGTATTATGTTCCTTTGCTTTGTTCATGCTTTTAATTATTAATTAAATACGAATATAGGCGGAGTCAGTGTTACTTTTCTTTTCATGGGGAAATTAGACTCAGACTTTGAACAAATCGTATTACAGCCTTCTGGGACCATTTAAAGTCGAATTTTGAAGTTCCACTGTAGTTTGAATTGAAACTGAAGTTTATAAACTTGTCAACATGCACCAGCAACATGACAGTTAAAACATAAAACTAAAAATGTGTGTTGCAATGCTTAGTTCCTACACAATAGCTTTCTGAAGTAAATCATTTTGCTGTGTGTGCGTGCGTGTGTGTGTGTGTGTGAGAGAGAGTGTGAGTCACTGACTGTGTGTATTTTTGTGCTGTCGTTTGATATAGTGCAAGTGGCTCTATTAAATTAATATCTGTAGTACTGAGCAAGCTAGATGTAAAGACCCGGTGCTAATCGCTTCCACATTATTTCCATTAGTTCCATGTCACTTGCCTTTCCATTCACCTTCACTAACGTGTGGCCAGGAGCTGGAGTGTGTACACGTATAGTGAAGCTCAGCACCAACTGACGCCATGAGCACTGTAGCGCACAGTCGGTCAGGTTTGGATCTGTCAGCTTATTTCACCTTAAGCTGGTAGGCTGCAAGAAGCGTAAAAGATTTGGGGCACAGACGTGTGGCAGGACCTTTTGAATAAATGACACATGAACACAATCCGTTTTCTCGTACTACATCAGGTTTGTGCTAATTGCAAATTCATTGTGGACGTTGAGTAAATTATTTAGGACGTTTGAGTTAGTGTTTGGGTCCGAGCCTGACCTTCTGGTCAGTCTTTCAGTTTATAGGCTTCTACAGGCTTGGGGAACTTTGTTTTTGAGTTTTCTGCAGATTTGCAAACCCTGTCGTGCTGGTCTGCCTTTCTTTCACCTTGCCACGTTGTGCTTATGTGCAGCTTTCCAAAAGGACGGTCTAGGTGCCCCATGGAGGGCGCCGCTCCTTCCCAGACACCACAACAGAAGGGCATCTTCATTTAGGCCAGTGATGGGGAGCAATAAATGATCTCTCCGTCCATTCTAACCTGATATCCTGTGTTTGTTACAGATTTGAATGGCAAAACCTCACACAGCGTAACCTTGACACAGTTTTCACCTCCCTGACACAGATTCCCCCTCCCTAATAAAGCTTCCTCACTTATGGCTTTGTGCTCGAGCTTCCCCTCCTCCCTTTTCCCCACTTCCTAAAGCCCATTTTCTTCCTCAGCGCAGAAGTGCTGAGTGCTGCTATTTGCTCTGAACGCTGAGTTTTTTTCGCTGAGCCGGTAAACTGTCCCCAAACATCTGTTCTCGGGAGTCATGTAAAGGAGAGGAGAAACAAGCCCAGTGAGATGCGTTGTCTGCATGGTAACCATTTTAGACAACAAACAAGCGGGCGGTGAGTCTAGTTTCGGAAGAAAGGCGACGATGATGCTGTAGCACTGAGACAACCACCAAGGGGATGCGGATGAACAGTGTCCTTAAGCTGTTTTGGGATTAGTCCAATTACACATTTAGGTGCAGCACTGAAATATGGCTAATGAAGGCCATGTCATATCAATCAATCATCGCTTTTGAGATTTGGAAGCTCTTGCCTCAGCTTAAATTTTAATGGCACTTATTAATTGATCCGACGCCTAATCAATCAACAGCACACGACCAGAAATGCGACAGAAACGTTTATGGAGGTTTTTTTTTTTTTTGTTCCCATCTCACCATTGACTTTGAAAACTTGACTTTTCATTCGGGGTTCTGTTATGATTCAAGAGTCATCTGCAATATATTATATTTTAAATATTATCCTCATGTGCAATATCTGAATATATATTGTGTCTGGTGTAATACAACTTTGTGTAATAAAAATCAGACTATGCAGTATTACCGAAAACGCCATGCCTTTGTCATTTTTATTCTTTCATTTTGTTCTTTTAATATTCTGTTATACAGGTTAAAGTTGATTTCTTTCTGGTTTTTCTGGTGTGTGTGTGTTTTTTTCCCCCCATGCTGCAGTTGTGTCCTTTGTGTAGTGCTGTAGCATGCTCGAATAATCAAACATCTCCTTAATTTGATTCATAATGCACTACTGTAGTATGTCCTAGCTAAATCTAGCCTAAATATTGTCACATTAGTCTGGCATAGATAAAATGCTGAATGCCGTTTTATTATCCATTACCTTTTATTAGTGTCATGGTGGTACATAAATACAGGGCATTAAGGCCTGCT
Organism: Parotocinclus haroldoi; assembly: GCA_034779995.1. NCBI lineage: Eukaryota > Metazoa > Chordata > Actinopteri > Siluriformes > Loricariidae > Parotocinclus > Parotocinclus haroldoi. Next base: position 10,149 of record JAUZST010013693.1, read on the forward strand.
TTCTGGTAGTGAATGATGCCGTCCTTTTGTTCATTCACACATCAACTGTTGTTAAGTCTTTATAGATATTGCAATTTGGATTTTGTTTTAGAGGTGAAAGATCCTAAATCAACATTTCAAACTGGTTAAATGTTGATAGGGTCCATAAGTCAGGTTTTTGTTTTTTTTTTCCTGTTGTTTTCATGACAACCAGTATACCCAATTCCTTTATTTATACGTAGCCTAAAACCATCTCGACCGCATTGTATTGGTTTATTGTACCAAAAAGGAGAAAACCCGTCTCAAACCACACAGAAGAGAACAGGATTGGCATGGATATCTTCTAATTACAGGGGGCTGCCAAAAATCTAGCAGAACATTCACAGTCTTGATGTACATAAATTGTTTTTTTTTTTAATCAAGACACCTGAAGGGTACAGTCTGTTTAAGGAATGGGCATCTATTTTTAAAATAAATATTATAAATGATATATTAGGAATTATATGTGCACTGCATTTTGATAAAAAGTTGAAAACTTGTGACAACCCATAAGGCTAACAAAGTATATATATATATATATGATGAACAGGATATTTCATACTATCCCATAATGAGATATCCCCTAATTTATGTGAGCACTGTACGATGGTCTGCATTATAGTCATTTCAATAACACAGTAACACTAAACTAAATTTAGTAGAAAACTTGTAAATTATCAAACATTTTCTTTGTGAAAGTTCCTTTACTAAGGAAAATATTGTGTGTGTATGGATGGGATATTATA
>JAUZST010013694.1:0-10912 GCA_034779995.1 Parotocinclus haroldoi
AAATTTGAATTTTGTCGCTTGCAGTTTGAATTATGTCGGTAAATTTTAATTTCGTCAGTTACAGTTTGATTTTTTTTCGCTTACAGCTTGAATTTTGTCAGTAAATTTGAATTTTGTCGATTAATTTGAATTTTGTCATCTACAGTTTGAATTTTGTCAGTAAATTTGAATTTTGTCGGTAAATTTGAATTTTGTCGGTAAATTTAAATTTGGTCGCTTACAGTTTGAATTTTGTTGCTTACAGTTTGAATTTTGTCGGTAAATTTGAATTTTGTCGCTTACAGTTTGAATTTTGTCAGTAAATTTGAATTTTGTCGCTTGCAGTTTGAATTATGTCGGTAAATTTTAATTTCGTCAGTTACAGTTTGATTTTTTTTTCGCTTACAGCTTGAATTTTGTCAGTAAATTTGAATTTTGTCAATTAATTTGAATTTTGTCATCTACAGTTTGAATTTTGTCGCTTACAGTTTGAATTTTGTCGGTAAATTTGAATTTTGTCGGTAAATTTGAATTTTGTCGGTAAATTTGAATTTTGTCATCTACAGTTTGAATTTTGTCATCTACAGTTTGAATTTCGTCAGTTCAAATTTGAATATAAACATTCAGACAATGAATTTCTATGGACGATCTTTCTTGAGATAACGCTGTAGTTAAGATTTTTTTTTATGATAAATGCGTTTAAGATCTCTTACCTTACCCTCCACCCCACCATCTGTGGCCAGCTTCCTAAAAACAGCCTCAGCGATGGGAGACCTGCAGATGTTCCCTACACGACACACAGCAGATCAAATCAAATCAAATCAGATTTCCCAAAACCTTTACACCTGTACAGGTGAGAGCGATCCTTAATGTAATATGTATTTGAATAAAACATGGTCAGATTTAACCTACAGATTAAATATTTAATGGTAACCCCACCATTAAGCTGGCAAGTTATGTCTATGTTCACACATACCGTGCTCGGAGTGACATAAAACTATCATTTTGGAGTATAAATTCGTATAAATCTGGATTTTAATGCTGTGTAATACATGTTTTCATAAACCAGTATCAGATTTAACCGGGTTTTTGTTATAAATTGTCTTTATTGTTTGATAGAATTCCACAGAACAACATCTTCAGGTTTCTGACAGAAAACAAATATTATATAATAAATAATATAATAAAATATAATAAATTCGTCCGAGTTTAAATATTCAAGTAGGTGCAGCTGCCACCTATCGGCCAAACGGTGGAACTTACTGTAAGACTTCGAACTTCAGCCTCGTGTTACCAGAGTCGAATTAAATATTAAGATTAAGATTCTGTCGACTACGGACGAAACTTAAACCTCTGTTATATCACCCTGCTCATAAAAAAAATGAATTTAATGTCATTAATGGGTCGATTTATACGTAAATAAAAAAACAAAACGCTACCTCTGGTGCACTTCCTGTGTCAGTGAATGAATAAAGCTTCACGCTCAGAGGAAATGTCTCACTGTTTTTGTCAACTCACTGACTTTGTGATCGACTTTACATTTATAGAAACCACCACGAAACACTGAAATGCTCTCAACAAATCAATCCGAACGCGATTCTTACCAAGACACACGAACAGAACCGATTTCCCGCTGGAGGCAGCCATGATTGTTAGCTCAAAGCTGTCGTACCTCTGCCTGCCGGAAAAAAAAATCACCATAAAACCGTAATATTCACCACAAGCAGACCGAATAAAGAGACTTAAAACCACCAGGAACGGTCTACGTAATATTTATAATTTACAATGTGGGTGAACTCGGACTCAAATGGAACGTGGGCACAGGCGTGGTACTGCCACAGTGCCAACCTTAAAGTTTGGAGAAGCAGAAATGTTGGCGTTTAAGCTGCACAAATCGGTTCCTTGTGAAGCAAATCTTAACTTTACGTCTTGTGTTGTGCTCTGTTTACGGCCTTATAAACTAAGCTGATCACAGGGGGACAGACTTTCAGCCATACCGGGTGACGTTCTGGCTTTAATTTGATCCCATTTGATCCCCGGACCTCTGTCATTTCGTTCCTTGCAATTGCCGGGATGCATCATGCTGAAGAGGGGTCTAGTGGATTTCCATCAGCACTCGTTAAAGCCGCTGTGCTCGGTCCGGTCACATTACTCACACACAGCCTGCCATCCCGAGCCCCGAGAAAAATATCATTACTGCTCACGGCTAAAGATAAAAGCTTTTCTCGTTCTCCTGCAGAGGCTCTAATCTGCTGCGACAGGGTCAGATACTAAAAACCAAAATGGTTTGGTGTAAAAGTGTCTAAGGGTTTTACTCTCGGCGTTATCTTTATATATATATATATATATATATCTCTATATATAACTTCTAAGCAACTAAAGGTCTCTAAAGTTGATGTTAGTTCACAAGTCCACCGTCGAGAGGCTCGGACACGAACACGCACACGACGCCCCCTTTGGTCTAAACACTGAGCGTGTTTAAAGGAAGAAGAAGGCCGAAGAATCTTATCCCGTCTGTGAAACCTGGTGGAGGTAGCAGCATCATGGCCTGCTGTTTTGCTGCGTCTGCGGCCGGAATGTCGTTTCTGCCGCTGCTGAGACGGTAACGGTACTAGACGAGCACCTCGGAGGCTAGATCCGAAGCGTGACGTCAGACGTCTTGCGTAGAGACAGGACAAATACAGTTATTAATCAGATAATCAGATTCGTCGTGTTGCCCCCCACCCCCACCCCCCCCACCCCACCCACTCAGCTCGGCCTTCCTACACCTGACTCATCCTCTCTGCTGAATAGAATTACTGTAATCTTTGATTGTGTGATGATCAAAGCCGTGATTGTGGGAGGGAATCACTTCAGGTGATAAAAGAGCACGTTAGAGGAAGGAGCCCCGCTTCAAATGCACCCGCGCCACTCAGCACGAGGGGGCAATTATGTTTTGCGTCACAACAACAAGGCACTTTAGCAGAGGTTCAACCCCACGCTGGAACACACGCACACACACATTATTATATATATAATTTTTTTTTAGCACTACTGTCATCTGCTGGCCATTGTAAAAAACAACAATTCCATTGAAATTTATATCTATAGAGGTTTTGTCTCAAAGCAGCTTTACAATCCTATATAATCGTAAAAGGCCAATCCCAAATTGAGCAAGCCTAGGGCGGCAGTGGCAAGGAAAAACTCCCTGCAACTAGAAGGAAGAAGCCTTGTGAGGAACCAGCAGTAAATGATTCATTACATGCATAACTCATTCTAATATTAAAAATGACAATAATATGGATCGCTGTAATCATTTATTAAACCTAGGCCGTGAAATATTTGTGACAACATACAATGAATTAAAAAAAAAAACAAAACAACGAATAAATAAAGGCTTGGTTTAAAAAAAGAAAAGCATTATAAATAAGTAAACATTAAATCAATCCTAAATAACCACATAAAATGGGAAACGATAAAGAAATAAATACATATGTGAGTAATGCAATAAGCAAATATTTATTCCTGCTCCCTCTGTATAAAAGAATTAAACTTGATTTACATTTCATTTCAAAGGAATCAGCGAAACAAAAACAGGCTTTTACTGCGCTAAAATGGGACTCTGGATCTGAAACCTAAAAAGCATGAGAGCGCAGACGAACTAAACGAGAAAGGTTGAATGAGTTTAATGAGTAAGCTTCGTTAGTGTAGGAGCATCGTTAGGTGTGCTGAAGGTTATGTGTGTGAAAGGTAAGAGCAGGGGGTGTGCAGGCGGATTACACGTGTGTGTGTGTGTGTGTGTGTGTGAGGTGGGAGGAGCAAAAGGGGTGCACACGCAGTACAGGTAAAGGTGTGTTCCTGAAGGGTGCGTGCTGGCTGCAGAACGTGTTCCGACAGGACTGACTCACCCAGTGCAAATTCCGCGTCCGTCACTTTGCTTTAATTCACCTTATGTACCTGAGTGTGCTCACCTGTAATAGCTGGGGATAACTAAAAGGCAAAATGCTGGGTCCTTCGCGGATTTTGGAGAAGGGACCGGAGTACCTGAGGAAACAGATGGAGCGGGAGCGCGAGGCCTCGGGGCGAGTGAGCGCTGCCGAGAGGCTCGCCGCTACCAAACCGAACTACGTTAAGGGTCCTCAGGTGAGCTCACCTTCCCCACGGGATCCTCTCACCTGCCCTGGAGGCGTCAGGACCGCTCAGGTGAGCTCACCTTCCCAACAGGATCCTCTCGCCGACCGCCCTAAACCCTGTGACCGGGACGGGGACCGGGACAGGAGCGCCCGGCCACCGGCTGACACCGGCACCGAGCCGGAGGAGGCGAGGGAGGGAACCATGGTGAAGCGGAACAGTTCCAAAAAGCGTCCAGATTCGATTTTACTGTACCGACAGAAGTGCGAGCTGCAGAGAGGGTCGGCCAACGTGGGCAAGCGGACATTAGTGAGACCGAGGAACAGCACGCATTCACCTGCCTCAACAGGTAAGCACAGGTGTGTCAAATGGCCTTATCAAAACAGGACCTAAACGGAGGAGGGGGAGGCGGAGCTTAATAACTAGGATAAGAACAATGTTTGAGGTGAATAGTTACAGTCTACCTTTTCATATTCGCCTCTACCTGGACTGTTGAATATTTTCGTGGCACAATAGCTCGAGTTCGGTCGCGTGAACGTCGTTTCGTAGCGAACGGGAACATTATTTTTTTAGAGCCAGTTTGTGGTCAGGGCTCGGACTTGGCCGCTCTCGGACAGTCACCTTTCTGTCCTTATTCCAGTGCGTGTTTTTTGGTTGGGGGTTTAGGGTCGTTAAAGCATTTGGCTGTACATTGATTTTCCGTTCACCCCCACGATGTAAGGCTACCACCACCATGCTTCACAGTAGGTCTGATCCTTTTTGATCGAACCTGATCTGCATCGACTTTCGGCTGTGCTTCTTTTCCCAGTTTAGTTTTTGGAGATTTAAACTCCCCCTCTGGTGTCTCTGCTCACCTGCCCAGGTAAGAGCGTTGAAGCTAAGCTGCAGCTGGTGCAGATCTCCGTTTTCGACGAGGACGGAGCCGAGACCGGACCCGACGAGAGCGAGGGAGGTTTGGGACAAGAGCGAGCGAGGAAAGGCGTGGCGCGCTCCCACTCCGACATCAGCTCGCGCTACTCCAAGAACTTTGGCGACTTTGACGCCTTTTTTACGTACTGCGGACTGGAGGACGACGTGGTCCAGGCCATGGGTCGAGAAAACTTCTCTTCGCGCTCCGACGAGCACGACCTGTCCTACGGTAAGAAGCGTTAATCTCTAGGATCAGTCGCAGCTCAGCGTGAATGCGAGTTCACGTCCAGGCCCCGTTTGTTTTGTGTCGTGACGCAGCCAGGATCCGGAGCGTGAGCGTGGCCACGTCGGACGGCGAGGTCTCCCACACCAGCGCCGACATCGACGGCCTTCACCAGGAGGAAATGCAGGAGACCAGGCAACAAGGGTCGTCCGTGATCGAGCGCAACGCTCGCGTTATCAAATGGCTGTACAGCTGCAGGAACTCCAGCCAGTCCGGGAAAACGCTGCGGGATCTCCATTAGGTCACGAAAGTATTATTGGATGGAGGTTTTATTTCATAACGTATGCTTACAACACTTTTACCTCACGAACACGTGGGAAAGTCCTCAGGGTTGGACGTACAGGTGGAACAATCGCGCCTAAAAATCGCATCTGCGTCGTTAATTTGCTTCGCTGAACGAGGTTCCCAACAGCATTTCATTTGGTCGCCACCCTGTCGTGGTGGGCACCTCTCAGTCTGGCGCCGTGCCAAAGCAGAGACCCAGCTCCTGCCCTAAGGAGCACTGAAAGTCGGGAACCCACCCTTGGTTTGCAATACAAGCCTGCATGATCATCAACCTCGACCTTGTACTGGCATCCCAAACACTTTCAGTGGGGTTAACTTCAGACTGAGGGGTGCCCCCAGAAGCTGAGCTTCACCCTGCCTTTCTGTAGCTTGGAATATGTCCAGTTTGACCTCCAAAAACACAACATTTACACTTGCTTAAGATATGAGACGCGACTAAAGATGTTGCTCCTGCTAGGATCAAACGTATTAATACAGCTCCAACATGAACGACTGCACTAATTAATGACAACATTTGCGTCTTTCGCTGTTTTTTGCCCACTCGGGGCATAATATGAAACCCAGACGTCCAATGGAAAAAACAATATTATTGATATGTTATATAACAGGAGCCACAGTTAGGCCCGAAACTGTATTTCAGAACAAACCGCCGTTTTCGTGCTGCGCCTTCCGACGTACGGACGCCCAATCCTGAGAATCCTGAGTGTCGATAAGTCACGTACAGTGTTCTGGTGTTTCCAAAAAAACCACAAAGTGTTAACTTAATGAATTTGTCCATATGTATTGTTGTATTTGTTTGTTTGTTTTTTAAATAAGCCAGTGGATCCTGCTTGTGTTTATCTGTTTATATTGCGATGATCAGTATAGTCTCCTTTTTACCCTAGGGATGCATCGACACCCATCCTGCCTTCATGCAATGCTTTTTTTTAACCAGTAAAAGAGTTTTTCTATAAAACAGCCTTGTGTTTGTTTTGTTTACATCACACACAGCACATTATCAGTACTTCTAAAATCCCTTCGTTGCCCCGAAACACCCCACATTACCCACCATCTGGATGCCCTCCTTTATTCCTCGAGATCCCCTTCTAACCCCAAAATCCCCCCTCTTTACCCCTTTACCGCCCCAGAACCCCACCTAAAACTCCTTACAACCCGTGATCGACATTAATTACACTACAAATATCTAAAAAAAAGGGCATTTTATGTTTATATGTATATTGTCTGTGTTGACTCGAGAGCTCCTTCTGATCTTAGCTGCAAAAATATACAAAAATACACCACATTGTGCTGTTTCCTGAGCTTTTTAGCAAAGCGGTCAACGCCCAAAACGATCGAATCCCTTCATATTTCCACCTCTAACCTCCTGTAAACCTTATCACTCCCAAATCATCCAAAAAAACCCTCACAACACCGGAGCACATAGCGCCGCCTGAATAAACACGGAGCAGAGGGTTTACTCTGACTGACGGCTCCCCGAGCCAATCAGCAAGCTGGATTTCGGGTAGCAACAAAAGTAAATACAGCCACGCCGACCAATCAGAAAGCTCGGAGAACCGTTTTTTTTTTTTTTAAACATTCCTCCTAACGATACTGTTTACTTCCGTAAATACCAGAGGGAAGAAATAAAAAATCGGACAACAACAACAAAGAGACCGCGGTGAGTAACGTTTATACTTCTTATCATTATTATGATGATCAGAATTTCATGATTTGCTTCTCTCAGAGTCCTGATTAAGCACTGTCAGCGCTGCGAAAGCACTAACAACAGATCCGCCAGTGTTGTTTTTTTTAAATATAAAAATAAAATAACACACATTTTACACAATATAACACAAATCTAACGCGGTACTATTCTACACAACCTAACACAATATTACACACTCAGCCAGTAGTCCAAACGAACTTAACAATAACACTGCGTTATTATAAAACGTTTAAATATAATGCAGAACTAGAAGCGTTGATGCTAAGGAAAAAGTTTGTGAACCCGTACGGTCGGGATCCCTGGTCTGACCTACATCCAGGTTAGGAAAAACACAAAACCTTGCCTAAACTATCGATTTATTAACTGTTAGGAAGGTATTTATGAGCTCGAGCGTTTCCTGTAGCTTCTGGTCGGACTTCCAGGTGGAATTCTTATCAGTTTGGGGATTGATCCGAACCGGCTGCTCTGCGGCGGCGTTACAGACAAACCTAGAGCAGGAAATGAATAAAACAGACGCGTTATCAGTAGGGACGAAACGAAGGACGGTTCTAGGGAAGGTTTTAAATCATGATCCTCCTCCACGGTACTTCACAGTTGGGCGCGGTTTTGGTACCTGTCCCCAGAGCTGAATGGAGATCAGGTCCAATTTTGCAACTGTAGAAGCCGCCTTGTTTAAAAAGATGTTTGTATTCTAAATGTGAATTCTCTGCGGGTTTTTCGGGTCTGATCGCGGCTTTGCGATGTTTTCTCTAGGAAATGCCGTTCTTGGGTCAAGACTGGAGGTCACCTGGCTGGAGTTGGATCAAAACCGAGGACGGATGGAAGCCGTTTGATTTTTTCGGGTCGAACATACAAGGGTTCGAGCTGCAAGAGTAAGGATTTCGAATTTCCCGGGTTCGAATTTCATCTTTTTGTTCCGAAACGCATCGCATCGCTTTTAAAATCGACCTAACGCCCAGCAGAGGTCTGCCATTCCCTTAGCAAACTCAGCGTTTGAGGCTTTTTCTGAAAAGGAAATTATTATTATTATTATTATTATTATATTAGGCGATGTTTTTGACTTGTAATGGACGTCCTGTTGCTGTTCACAGAAAAAAAAACAAGTGCCAATATTAAATGTTCAAACCGGAGCGTGACACCAGCGTTAAATATCGGAGTTTACACATCAAGTCTAAGATTTGACCCAAATATCGGCTATTATTGGTTACGAATCATATCGCGGTTATTTTGATTAAGATCGTTCCCGGACCGGATCATTTTACGAGCAGTAAAACGGCGCTGCGGCTCTGAGGAGGCGAGGGAACGGAACAAGACATAGGAGGAGCTGCTGTAGGGGTGAAATAACGTCCTAAAATCGTGTTCGGTAGGCAACATACGGGCATTAAACCAGCCGGAAATAATCAAATCAAATCAAACGGATTTTAAGCAGTGGGATTCGAAACCTGCACCTTCTGCTCCTTTGTCTAACCGGGTAGGTCCTTAGGTCCTGGTTTGGGACCTTTTTGGCCTCTTCTAATCCCCCAAAACACCTTTTTGAATTCAGTTTTCTGGTTTTGTGAGTGTTTAAATAAGTGAAAAAAGACATTTCAATACATTTTTATAATAAATAGAATGATTTTATTCAAAGCAGATTAAAACACGAACAGCCAGAAACAAACCTCGAGACGTAGAAGCTCTGGGTCAGTTTGGAGTAAACACACGAGCGCCACGTTACGCCTCGTAATTATAGCCAAGTTTGGACCTGACACACACACACACACACACACATATATATATATACACACACACACACACACAGAGGAAGTTAGTGGGTGTTGATACACATGGCCATGCTTAGAGATGGTAATTTTCACCACAGAATTTAAACCTATAAACAGGTTAGTTATGGGAAATGAGGCTGAATGTTTTCGAGGCTCAGCAGCTTTCATCTATAGACCCGGAGCGGAATCTTTTTTAGGAGAACTGTTTATTTTGTTTTGTTTTTTTTGGATCTCTCGGTCCACAGCCCTAACTAAAACCTTGGGCGACAGTGGAAAGGAAAATCCCTAAATGTTAGAAGGAAGAAACCTCGCTGAGGGCCTAATTATTATTATTATTATTACTACTATAATTTGTATTATTATTGTTTTAATTATTATTATTATTATTATTATTATTAACTATTTTTATTATTGTAGTTATTTTTATTATTATTATTATTATTTTTTTAATAATAATTATTATTTTAATAATTATTATTATTATTAACTATTTTTTAATTATTATTATTTTTTGATATAATTATTATTATTTTAATTATTATAATTATTATTATGAACTATTTTTTTATTATTGTAGTTATTTTTATTATTATTATTATTTTTTAAATAATAATTATTATTTTAATTATTATTATTATTAACTATTTATTATTATTATTATTTTTAAATAATAATAATTATTTTAATTATTATTATTATTATTATTATTATTAACAATTTTTTTTATTATTGTTGTTATTTTTATTATTATTATTATTTTTAAAATAATTATTATTATTTTAGTTTTTATTATTATCTATTTTTTATTATTATTATTTGTATTTTATATTTTTTTAAATAATAATTATTTTTATTATTATTATTATTATTATTATTATTATTAATAACTATTTTTTATTATTGTTGTTATTTTTATTATTTTTATTATTATTATTATTATTATTATTATTATTATTCTCTTTTGTTTGTCACATTCAGTTTATTTAGACAATTACTTATTATTATTATGTTATTAATTAAGTTATTGAATTAAATTCTAGGCTGAAACCAGGTCGGGTTTCTTTTGGGTTTCTTGGTCCTAACAAGCTTTCTTCTTTATATCGTTTAGTGTTTTTCCTTGCCACTGTTACCCTGCTCAGTTAGAACTTTGAAACTAGAGATTAAATAAATCTGGACTAAAAAAAAAACAAAAAAACCCCATCAAAACCAAACCAAGTAGCCGCCAGAGTCAAAGATCAGACGGTGTGGCTCAGACCCATGATCCGATTTGTTTAATCCTGAATTTTTCCAGCCTGGACGAGGAAGATAAAGAGAACCTGTACGGCGGGAACGTGTGTGAAGTGGCCGCGAAGAAAAGGAAAAAGGATTTCTTCAACAACAGCACCAGATCCCAGTGTGAGTACAGGCGGCCTAAAACAGCTCCTAAATACGGCAATGTTTAATCTGTGCCGCCTGAGCAGCGCCCCCTGTAGGTTCTGTACGGTAATGCTTTGTCTGTGTTTAGTCCTCTATAAGGAGAGATGGATCTTTGTACAGAAGGAAAGTACACGAGAGGTGAGAGAGCATCTGTTCCACCCGGGACTGTCCCGTCATTACGATCACAACAACCAGCACAACTCATCCCCTGTGTGTGTGTGTGTGTGCTGCAGAGACACGGTTACTGCACGCTAGGGGAAGCTTTTAACAGGTTGGACTTCTCCAGTGCCACCCAGGACGTCCGGAGGTTCAACTACGTGGTTAAAGTACGACCTTTTTGTGAGTTTTTGACCCCCTTCGTTGTGGTTAAAGTGCTCCGTATGACCCTTCTCTCTCTCTCTCTCTCTGTCTCTCTCTCTGTCTCTCTCTCTCTCTCTCTCTCTCTCTCTCTCTCTCTCTCTCTCT
>JAUZST010013695.1:0-10911 GCA_034779995.1 Parotocinclus haroldoi
TATATAAATGTTTCTCAATTATGTTAATAATAAATTATAAAAGTAGAGCCAAATAAAGCCAAGTAAATTGTGTTTTTATAAATGAAACTCACTTTTTTTAGAAATATTTAGAAATTCACATACTAAAATAAAAATACTAATTTCTATTAATATCATATAGCGGATTTCTTTATTTATTTATTCATTTATTTATTACTTTGTAAATAATACAAAATAAATTAATTAATACATAATTAAGCCAAACTTATAAATAATAAAACTAAAAGTAAACTAAAACAAAGGTCATGAATGAACATTAATCTCATTTTTTATTTGCAATTAGATACAAATATAATAATTCTACTTTAGATATTTTATTATATAATGTAGCTCAAGTATTTATTTATTTATTCATTTAATAAAATGTATTTCTATTAAACTAATTGCCTTTAAAATGTATTATTATTATTATTATTTTATATTGAGCTGTGCGAAGTGTTTGAAGTGTGTGTAACGATCATAAACGATAAGAATCCTCGTGTATTAATTAAATTGAACAGTTTCTCCTTCTGACAGAGTGAATCTTAAACTCATGTCCTCTAATAAACACACACCTTGTCCCGTTACAGGAGGAAAGCAGAGGATCCACCTTGATGAGATTATCACTTTCATAAATATGGCGGATGTATGGTGATTAAAGCGATTACGCCTTTTCCCGCCACCTGAAGGTAGACACTGACTTCAGACAGACTGGAAGTCCAGCCCCCATCACACATTCTCCTCCTCCATCCTGAAGGTTCAGTCTGGGTCTGGACCTCTACCAAAAGGTACAGTTCCAGCACCAAGCATTCATGTGCCAGCGCTCCAGTTCCAGGACCAGTATAATCTTTCATAGTACAATCTTGATTACATTTAGTGTAGTCTAAAAAAATACAAAAAACTAAACATTCCAGTATCAACAGTTCCAACTCCAGTACGATAAGTACCAGTTCCAGTACCAAGTTCTGTACTGTGTTGTCCACTTTCAGTTCCAGTTTCACTCCCAAAGGTTCAAGTACCAGTGCCAGTTTTAACAGCTACTGATCAAGGTTCCAGTTTCAGTTCCAGTTCCAGTTTTAGTACTAAAGGTTCTGAAATGACAGTCGGAAATGTTCTAGATTGAATATTAAAGTTTCGAGTTACAGTACCAGAGGTACCTCTTTCAGTGTAAATGGTACTGGTTTTAGTACTAAAGGTTCTAGTTAAAGTTTTAGTATTAGAGATTTAAGTTTTAGTATTATATGTTCAATGTTTTAGTATTAAAGACATCAGTTTTAGCATTAGAGGTTCCAATTTTAGTATTAGAGGTTCCAGTTTTAACACTAAATGGTCCATTTTTAGTATTAGAGGTTCCAGTTTTAACACTAAATGGTCCATTTTTAGTATTAGAGGTTCCGGTTTTAAGATTCAGTGGTCAATTTTTAGTATTAGAGGTTCCGGTTTTAAGATTCAGTGGTCAAATTTTAGGATTAGAGGTTCCAGTTTTGGTATTAAAGGCTCCAGTTTTAGTGTTAGATGCTCCGGTTTCAACATTAAAGGACCCAGTTTTAGCATTAGATGCTCTAGTTAGGTTCCATTTTAATATTAGTGGTTCCAGTTCCAGTCCTAAAGGTACCAGGCTGAGCTGTGTAAATGATGAAAATGATCTAACCCTGGGTCCAGAGCTCTGGAGGAAAAACATGCATGAATGAAACATTCAGCATTACATACTTTTTATTTGCTGAATGACTGAATGTGTAAACGCTGAGTGTTTTGTTTGTTTGTTTGTTTTCTTAGCAGGATTCAGACGTTTCGATCTTGTTTGGAATGATTCTGATTGATCTGCTCTGGTCTCTTTAGGTCTCTGTTGGAGATGCAGCCTGACTCTGGAGCTCCACTGGAAAGTTTCCGGTCGGAAAATAGCCGCCCCACGTGACTGTTGGCATGAATGGAGCACTCTTCCCGTAACCCGGGCCTGGCACAGAAACCCCCAGTCGCGATCCCAACTAATTAATACCAAGCTGGAGGATAAAGAGTGATGTAATGTTTGAGGAGAAAATCAAATCGGCGTAGCGGCCTAACTCACTTAAGAACACATTACTTCTCCATCTGTAGATGGACGAGGGCGCGTGGGGGCGAGAGAAGATGCACTGCGGCTGAGAGACAGATAAACGGATTAAGTAAGAACTCCTTTTTCCTGTACGTGCCGCGGCTGATGGACGAAATGGACTGGCGTGCCCGGTACTCGCGCCCTCCGATTAGACTTTTCCCGGAATGCGCGCGCCATCGTTCCCGACGATTGTAACACTTCTGTTCCCGCAGCTCTTTAGAAAGAAACCTGATCCGTGCATTCTGACCAACGCTCCATCCTTTTAACTCTGCTGTGTGTGTGAGTGTGTGTATATATGTGTGTGTGTGTGTGTATATGTGTGTGTGTGTGTGTGTGCGCGCTGTGGAGCGTGGAGAATGCAGAAAGCAGGATCACTTAAATGTAGGGAGGGCTACAGATTTACGTTTCATTTTTTTTCTTCTTTCTGAAACATGAATGCGGAGAAACAACATGGTGTGGGCAAATAAAATAAAGCATGTTTACGATCAGGCCTCAGAGCTGAACCCGGGGGCACCCCGTCTTCAGTTCCTCCTCCTTAATGAGCACCACAAAGGTCTGAGGGCACCACCACCAAATCTGAAAGAGGAAAGGCCTCGAAGAAATACACAGCAGCTTGCAGACTGGAACAGTGCAGCACACGAGCTCAATAAAACCAGTCCTGGAAAAAAACCAGATTCTGTTTAAAACTGAAACACTAACAGAGAAAAGTTCTGATATTTTCCCTTAGAAGATAAAAGGATGTTTAAATAATGACCAGTGTGTTCCAGTACCAGAGTGATCCAGGTTCGAGAGCCAATGAGGTCTTTTGGCTGGTGCCTTTGGGACTTTGAAGCATTTTATTCTGAAACCAGTACCAGTGGGACTGCAAATGGAATCTTTAATACTAAAACTTGAACATTAAGTGTTAAAAAGGGGACTTTTGGGATTAGAACCTTTAATGCTAAAACTGCTGTACTAAACTGGAGTTTAAAAGTTGGTACCTTTGAGACTGTAACTGGAACCTTTAAAATTAAAACTACATTGCTCGCAAGAATTAGGGGATATTTCAAAATGAAGTAATCTACAATAAAATACCTAAAACTACCATACTAAAACTACTATCTTAGCACTAAAACTAGTACCTTCAAAACTAAAATGTATACTAAAACTTTAGGACTGGAACCAAAACCTTTAATATTAAAACCACTGATCTCTAAAGGACTGGCATCAAACCGTGCCAGTTTGCCATAGCCATGCTGTAAATAAATGGCGGATCTGTCTGAGTTACTAACAGGACTTTGATGTGGAGTGGCACGGTGGCATACCAGCTGACGCTGTCACGTTACAGCTCGAGGCCCAGCCTGGGCACTGCCTGTGTGGATTTTGCATGTGCTTCTTCCCACATAATGGGATGGACATCAAAATCAGTTTCTCTAAAGTGAGCCAGTATAAGCGTGGCATGGACTGATGCCCATTCCAGAGGTGGCTAATCACCATGAGACCTGTAGTGCCAGGTTTAATGTGTATAGAAACTGACTTAGAGGTTTTAGCTTTCTTTTAGTGTGCATATCTTTTACGATTTTTCCCAGTGAAGGTCAGGAGGGTTTGGCGCCCATCCCTGGACAATACAGTGTGCATATGTAAGCATGATGCCAGTCCATGGCCATGGCTTCTGGGTATATATATGTTGTGCCGTGGGATGATCCATCGACCATACTGCCTCCCTCAGACTCCAGACTTAACCAGAGTAAGACTTGCGTTGTTGATGAACCAATGCCAACTTCCAGGATCAGATTACAGTGCCAGGCAGTTTTAATGCCCTGATGATGTCGTTAAGGTCTAATATACCTCGTAACATGGCCACTCAACCTTTAAAATCGTTAAAAGCATGGACCTTTTTTAGTCTGAGTGGCCTTTCCAGGGTCGAGTGCGAGTAAAAGCGGCAAGCGTTCCCTCATTACCCGGTGCGGTCGGGGTTTAATTAGCGTGCCCACCAGGACATGGTGCGATTCCACGACTCCCTGAGGAACACCAACACGTGTTCGAGAGTCTCTTATTATTACACACACATGCATCAGCTGCGAGTGTTACGGCGTGCAACTATGAGCTTACATCATTTATCATCCGAACCCCACCGCACTTTCCATACAGTTACAGAACGGTTACATACCTAATAAATTATGCGCCGTATTTATAACGAATCGTATTTATTTTGCGGAATTGAAACACGCAGGTTATTTATCACTCTTCATTTTCAATCCTCCAGGTCTCACGAGGCTTCGTCCACGACCTACATGAGAATCATCAGAGTGGGCCCATCGACGCTCTCAGATCGCTCCCCATGTGCGGGAGCACAAAGGGCGAATGACTGATATGCAAGAGTGCGCATTTGCACATGAAAAGGAGACACACAGGATAAACGTGCACACACTCGACAGTAAACGCAGACAGACACACAAAAACATCCAGCAGAACATACGTCCAGATGCATTATCAAACAGATGTGGGTGGGTCTGTGGGTGGGGTCTATTTTCTCACATCACTGCATGCTTACGATGGCGGGGTAAGTCTGATTCACTTCTGTCATTTTATTCGGTTTTTGAATCAGTGAATCATTAAGTTATGACTCTGATTCACTCCTGTCATTTTAGAGTCAGTGTTTGAATCAGTGAATCATTAAGTTATGACTCTGATTCGCTCCTGTCATTTTAGAGTCAGTGTTTGAATCAATGAGTCATTAAGTTATGACTCTGATTCACTCCTGTCATTTTAGAGTCAGTGTTTGAATCAATGAGTCATTAAGTTATCTCTCTGATTCATTTTTGTTTTGATTAGAGATCTTTCTATTTTATTTAGAGGGCCGGTATTTGAATCACTGAATCATAAAATTAGAACTCTGTCTGGATTAGCGAATCAGTTTTTGTGAATCAAAGAGTCAGGACCAAAGTGTTCTAATTTATGAAATCTGAGTTGAATTCAGTGAATCATTCATTATGACTCTAATTTACTCCTTTCTTAATTACAGAGTCAGATTTAGAGAATCATAAAGTTAGGATTCTGATTCACTCCTATTTTGTTTAGGGTGTTTGTGTTTGAATCAGTGAATCATTGACTTAGACAGCCCACAAAGAAATGCCTAATTACCTGAGTTTAAAATTTGGTAGGTTCTCCCTTACCCAAATGCAGAAGTTTAATATAAAATGTCCCCTTTAATCACAGCACATCGTTAAATGATCCCCTACTGAACGTGAAAGGTGTGAGCTTTAGTTAGTGAATTGTTTTGCCTCTTAAACGAGGTTACGCCGAGGCCGTCAGTTAGACGTGACACGAACAGCGTGGCGTCCGCAAAGTAAAACGAGGCCACTAAAGCAGATGAAGAATGCCACCTCTATAAAAGTCAGTGAACCCCAGAGAGCGGCGGTGAAACACGGGCCTGGTTCTGAGCTTTACAGCCGGTCTGCTTCAGCGGCATTAAATAAACACAGACACACAGCTGGTGATCAGGTTGCTTTCTCTTGAACGTCGCGTTTGTAACTGAACCTCTGGCAGCTTAGCCCAATGTTTATACAGACGCCTTAAATCCGGCTACTAGGAGGATTTTCAGTAGAGTTAAGTATCAAGTTTCTATTTTTTAGCCAGAGCTAAGATTTGTGCCTGCACACGGTTAGTGTTTCAAAGGAAGAAGGGCAGCATGCGTGTGTAAGCTCGGAATTTCAGTGCAACAACAGTTTCATCTCTGTAACGTGACCTGATAGCTTTCAGCCCGAAACACACATCTGACACGCAACACCGTTAGTGTGTATGTTACACAACTCCTCCATGTGTTAGGGTTTCCAAATAAATGATTGTAGAAGAGGGAACACTGACACCTGATACAGAGTCATGAGATTACAAATTAAAGCAAAACATTTAGACATGCAGACATGATCAAGACGAGCATCACAACGGGGAAGAATGCTGATTTACAGGACTTTAAACATGGCATGATATACCGGGATTATCACACACAGCACCATCTGTAGGGTTTACAGACACATGGTCCGAAAAAAATATCCAGTGAGTAAAAAAAAATGCCTTGATGATGCCATCAGAAGAAAATGGCAAGGTATGGAGACTGAAGGCATCCAGAACACATCCAACTTTGAAGCACATGGGCAGGGTTACACTCCTGTCAACCAAAAACATGCAACCCAAAGCTGAAACTGGTGTGGGCTCAAATAAAATGGACAGGACAAGAATAGATTTGAAAAACATCGCCTGGGCTGATGATTCACACCATCGAGGAGTGTGTGTGTGCTGGGTGGGGGGTGTTGGGGTTGGCACACTTTGGGCCACTTAATAAAAAAACTGAACCTTTTGTAATACAAACATGACAAGTCAGTCATTTTATCACAGACTATCGTGCAATAATTATAGCAAATCATATCATAACTAGAGACATTTCAATCAAATAAATGGACGGAATATGTACTGGAAATAAATGTTCGGTTTTAGCCAGAGCAGAAGAAAGTGTACGTGCTGAAATATTTATAAATCCCATTATGTTCTCTCATTGAGTTCATTCGGAAGACATTTCTCAACCTAAGCAGCGTTTAGATCTGATCTTTCCCTCCATTAATATCGGGGAATATAATGAGCTCTGACGTTCATTACACAGAGAGCAGATACGACTCGATGCTATCCGAACATCTGCACATCCTTTATTCTTTAACCTCTGGATTGTTTTCAGATGTAGGAATCTGGGAATGCCACATTCACACAGCGCTAACCAGACTCTGATTCACTACTGTGATTTGTGAGTTGGTGTTTGTTCAACACGGATTCAACACTGACTCAAGGTGAATCAAAATCATAGCTTGAAACGGAAGATTGAGTGAAGCTTTCTGTGGATGCTGGTGTTTGTGTGTCGTTATCAAGGCAATACCTGCTTCAGTCATCTAGGGTTAAAGCAACAGGAACCCTAAACCCAGGACTGCGGTAGCCTGGTGGTTAAGGAACTGGACTCTGGACATGATAGTCCTAGGTTCAAATCCCACCTCTGCCAAGTTGCCACAGTTGGGTCCTTAAGCAAGGCCCTTGACCTACAATTGCTTGAATTGTAAGACAGTATAAGTTGTAAGTCGCTCTGGATAAGGGCGTCTGCTAAATGCCATAAATGTAAATGTAGACCAATCGTTCTGAAAAATGCTGTTCTTTTTGGTATTTTGACCAAAGCATGTCAAACCTATCGTTAAGAACTTTTGGAGCCGGGTTAACTGGATAATATTAACTTTTAAACAGTACAGAAGACAATGTGCATCTTACAGGTTACATCTTCTACATTTTATGTCTGTCTGTCTATGTTTTTTTTAATAAGCTATAGCTTTAAGCCTGTAAGCCATCAAAGAAACAGCTCACCAGCTCCTTACTGATCCAGAGTTCAGCCGTGTTTTGCCTGTCACCTGTCAAAACGTGCTGACCTAAAGCAAGGGTTTGATTGGTCCAATCAAACCTGAGCAGGTGTGAAAATGCCCTCGGGTGTGAGAAACAGAAGGGTCACTTTGTACGGCGTCTGGTTTTAGATGGAAATGAAATTACTTTCTTTACTTTCTCCCAGTCAGAACATCACCGTGTAACTTAAAGACTATAGTCATGAAGCAAATGTTTTCTTTTTCATTGTGCTTGCTTAGTTCAGGACTGTAAGGATTCTGGGACCTATACCCACAAGCCTCTGGGTGCAGACATGAAGATGCCCAGGACAGGATGCAGATCAGTGAAAGGGCTGGGTAGGGGTCACCATTGCAGGGTCTGATTATTCATAACCTGCCTCCCCTCCCTCAGTTGTGTATGCCTACGATGTCTAAATCTGAAATTTGGGTTAACCCAATGATATGATGGCATATTAGACTCCTGCAATGCATGTTTGCTATTGAGTATTATATTGGTAATCAATACATCTTTCAAGTTTGAGCAACCCTGATCCCAGATACATTTTTTTTCCAAGCAGGTTTTTTTACAAGGTTACTTCGTAATGTTTGTGGAGTTTTTCCTTTTCACTGTCACCTCAGTTAGGGCTTTGAACCTAGGCATCTGTACAGCTGCTTTGAGACAATGCTCCGAAAAAGAAATTTGACTTCACTTAATGTTCTGCAAGGACACGTTTTTAAACCTTTGCAGGTGGCACAGTGGTTGGCACAGCTGCATCAATGGTCCAGTTATTTCCAGGTTTGGGTCTCAGACTGGACTCTACCTTTGGAGTTTGCATGTTCACCTTAAATGCCTTGCATTGGATCGGTGCCTTGTTTACTGTGCTCCTTACCTTGCGTCCTGTGCTCCCCTTTATTACATCCCTGAATTAGACTGATGTGTTACCCTGGCTGCAAGCATGAGCATGCCAAGGATAGGATGGCATTTCGTCTTGGTGGCGTTATGGTAATAAACGTATCGATGTATGAATTTAAAAGACAATAAACTAACATAAAGGCATCGAGAGAAATATAAGGAAAGTGGGAAGGACAGACAGTAAGTGTGTGGGAGTAATGAAGGAGTGTGTTGTGGGTTTATAGCTGAAACACACACACACACACAAAACACACACAAATAGCCTTGGGCTGCTGATGAGTCACGGTGATCAGAGTCGTCGATCTTTCACAATGATGTATTTATATACGAACATTACAGCTGCTTGAGGTTTAACATCCACCAACATCCAGCAGCATTACTTTATCTGGCAACCTTATAAACTCTATATGATACATCAAATCAACATGGTCGAAAGTATTGAGACACCCGCTCACTGATTGAATTATTTTTCTCCATTCAGTCCCATTACATAGGTAGATCAAATAAGCGGTTCGGTATAAAGATCTGATCGAATTTGAGCCTGGCACTACAGTAGGATGGCACCGTGACAACAAGTCAGTAGATGATAATTCTTTCATCCTGGATATTTCACCATCAACATAAATTTTAATCAAATTAAAAGTGCGGGCACCCAGTGCTGAGGGAGGGGCATAAGAAATATGCATGAAATAATACTGCTAAAGAGCAGAGAGAAAAAAATCAAGGATGAAGTAAGAGAAAGAAACAAAAACAAACAAAGTAATGAATGCAAGGAAGAAAAAAAAGAAAGAAAGAAAGAACAATCGAACAATCCTCTGCACTAGTCCCCACAGTCACAGTCCAAAATCTTGTAAAAGTCCCTCCCAGAAGAGTGGATGCACAGACAGACCGACTCTGTGGATTTGAGTCTTTACAGCTTAAACTTTATGAATCCACTTTTTGGTGAGTGTAAATTGAGGAGCTGTGTTTCCTTGTGTTACCTGAGAGCCATGTTGTGAGGCAGCAGTTGTACCTCTGGTCCCAGCAGGAGCCCGTGATTTAGGACGACCCTAAATGTTACCATAAATAAGATTTATAACGGAACTGGTTTTAATGTGGCTCGTTGTATTTCACCGAGGTCAGAGTGCTTCCTGAAGTGGAGGCGAAGCCAAACGGGGGTCAAGAATTCAGTTTAAGAGATGAACTTACCGAACCCCTGAGTCCTGAGTGGCTCTACAATATATTTATGTCTTGTTTAGGTAGGTACGTGTAGACGTTTAGGGTTCGTCTGGGACTCTTTAAAAGGGAAGGAATAAGCAGTGCTTCACATTTTGTACAATAATTCATTAATGACAATAAAATGATACTGATTAAAAAGCTCTAAGCGAAAAGGATTGAAGCCCCTGGCAAGGTGACACCAGACATAAGGGTACCGGATCTTAACCTGAACCTGGGATCGAACGATTGGCAGCTGATATCTGAAATGCAGACATGAGCCTCGTCCTCTGTGCAACTGACATGCAAACCGACCAACATTCACCCTGCTGGAGGCGAGCAAAGCAGAAAGGCTCAGCTGGTGCCCAAAGATGGTTCGTATCCTGCCTCTGGCAAGGTGAGGTCTGTTTGAGCGTCACTTCCGCAGGGAAATGGAAAACACAAATCCATATTAAGTTTCTGCCCGTTTTTTGCTCGGGTGTGTTGGGGTGCCCTCTAGTTTAAATTGATTAATAAATTAAGATTTATTGCCAATCAGAAAATACAACAGGTCTGATTTCTAAGGCAGGATGTTATTAAGATCCACTGTTCTACCAACAGAAGAAAATCAGAGTGATAGAAAAAAAGAAATACTAGAATATACTAGAAATAAGAAATAACGTATAGAGGAACAAAAATTTTGTTTCTCTGACCTTTAGAGCTTAAATATAAATCCTCGTTTGTAATTAACGCTGAGGAACCTCAACTCGTTGGATGGATCCTCGTTAAAAATATAAATCCAAACTTACGTTGATAAACTCATTATAGTGCCTTTATTTTATTTATATAATTATAGCATTGCTGCTTTGCTATGGCTGGCATTGCTATTACTTAAAGACCTTGAAGGTTCTTCAGAGGGCGATTATCGGGCAATAATGGCACTCCTGGAACATCTTCAGCCAGTAGATAATTCCCCATTTCCAGACAACTGATAGACTGGCATCTCACACAGGGCATCTTTAAGCCTGTGCCCTGGATTACCGTGGGACGGAGGTCACCACCTGTTACCCTGACCAGGGAAAGCTGGCATTAAATGGAAAATTAAATTTCACAGTTAAATAGGTCTGAGTAATGTATTTTTTCTAACTTAAAAAAATGTATTCAGAATTAGGATAAACTACAGCGTTTGTTTTATTTGTCCTTAAACAATGCACCGACCTCCACCAATCTGCATAACGCTGTATATGGCAACTCAACAATGTGTGTGTGTGTGTGTGTGTGTGTGTGTGTGTGTGTGTGTGTGTGTGTGTGTGTGTGTGTGTGTGTGTGTG
>JAUZST010013696.1:0-10911 GCA_034779995.1 Parotocinclus haroldoi
CTAAAATAACAAAGGAGTGGCTTCAGAACAACTCTGTAACCATTCTTAACCGGCCCAGCCAGAGCCCTGACCCAAACCCTATTGAGCATCTCTGGAAAGACCTGAAAATGACTGTCAACCAACGTTCACCATCCAACCTGACAGAACTGGAGATGATCTGCAAGGAAGAATAGCAGAGAATCCCCAAATCAAAGTGTAAAAACTTGTTGCATCATTCCCAAGAAGACTCATGGTTCCACTAGCTCAAAAGAGTGCTTCTACTAAATACTGAGCAAAGCGTCTGAATACTTATGATCATGTGATATTTCAGTTCCTCTTTTTTAATAAATGTGTTAAAAAATCTGTTTTTTTCTGTCAAGATGGGATGCTGAGTGTACATTAATGAGAAATAAAAGAATTGATAAATGTAATAAATAATAAATAAATAATATGTTTTTTTTATTTTGGCAAATAACTATAATGAATGAATGAATGAATGAATGAACGAGGTGCCCTAATCCAGAGCGATTTACAGATTATCCAATCTTGCAACATACAGTACAAAAAATTGTGGGTGAAGGGCCTTGCTCAAGACCCTTCTACCTCCTGGCAATTTGCCCTGTACCATAGCCACTGACAATTGCACATAACCATCAGAAATGCCAGCTTTGGTGCGTGACTTCACAGTTGTTTTCCAAAATAAAAGTGAAGACTGAACGGTGAAAACTGTTATAGTATCTTCGTAGGTCAATCTATAAACAGGTGTATGGTGCTTAACATCCTCAGTGCATTATTTGAAAATGCATATCATGTAATATGGACGTGGTCCGAACACCATATTGTGTACCTCACTTAACAATGCTATCTTTAAATTGACTTCCTGTTGTAGTCATACAGACATAAATACATATTCTTTCTATGCTTAAAAAATATTTTCTCTAACATATTAATATACATATTATTTTATTTTGATTATTATATTTTAAAATATGTTCTCTCTGTTAATATTTATTTAGCTTTGGTTTATTTAAACTATTGCTATAAGCTTAACTTAATTAAATATCTTTTTAACAGTGCTCAAGGAGGTTGCATCCCTTTTTGAGTCTTGTCCTGTCTAGTTTTCCTTCTTATAATGTGCGGTGGATTGTCCTTGCTACCGCGATAGTAGCCTTTGATAATTAACTTAATTCAGGTTGGGTTTTTAATAATAGAAGATAATGTAAAATTGTAAAGATGCTTTGAGACAATGTAGTCAATAGTAAATAAGCGCCAGATAAATAAATCTGACATGACTTGAGCACTGAACCCACTAAGATAAGTGCAGACGTTATGAGAAGTTCTAAAAAGTGAGTACATTATAAACAAAGATGCCGGGTTTTCGCCCATTGTTTCTTTGATGTGCTGCCTGGTAAATACACAATTGTTCTTAACTCTAGAAAACTAATTCTTCTATTCACAGAAAGAAGAAAACAAACAAAAAGAATTGTCTATGCACCACATAGATTACACAGGAAATGTATGGTCTGTTTGGGTGTGTCTCTGTACCTGTGGTACCGTTGGAATATGTTCCAGGCGGGCAGGGTAGGCAGGTGGATGAATTGTGCGTGTAGAAGCCTGGGTTGCACGGTGGGCATTCCTCCTTCTTTCCTGATGGAGGCAGTGATACTGACCCTGTTACATCTTCCACACAGACCTTTGGCTCGACCCATCGATACAACAGTTGTGTCTAAAAAGTTACCAAAACATTGAAGGCATCAGGATATGGATAATATTTTCCGGAAGTGCTTATAAATGCCATACTTTTCCATTGCTGTCACAGGCAGAGTGGATCTGAAAGTAATCTTTCTCTGAGCAGGGTGGCTTGTCCTTACACTCCGACCAACCCTGCTCTGAAAGGCAGAAAAAGAAACATCACACGCAGTGTACTCTTGATCCAATTAAGGTCATATTCATATAAGGTAATTAAGTGACATATTGTTTGTGTGTATGTGTAAATGTACCAGAGTACTGATTCTCTGGGCAGGGGGTGCATGAGCTGGCTCCTTTGCCAGAGTAGGTGTTCCTGGGACAGAGATCACAGAAGGAGGAGCCAGGAGTTTTACTGAAGGTGCCTGGTCTGCACAGGAAACACTCAGATGTGTATGCCACACCTGTAAACAGCACACACAAAAGCATATACAAATAACCAATGAGCATATTAAAGAAAATCACTGATTGCCTTTTTCCTTTCAACCTGCTGACGTTGAAAATAAAATACCACAGGTATAATGTATTTTATTTACATTTCTAACATGGCCACACTGTCAGGTTGATTAAATCAGGACACATCTAAAGAGTTTTCAAATTAAATGTGTAACCTTGAAATTGAGCATATAAAACAGTTTATACTGGTTATTACTGTATTATCAGTCTAATATGTATACTATTTTAGGTAGAGTATGTATAAAATGTTATTTATTTGGGATGAATAAGAGGCATCAAATACTAAAGAATGCAGACAGACCAACATCATAGGACTAGATCTAATTACACCAGTTTCCATCAAAGCAAAATATCCATGTATGTATGTTCAAAGGAGGGTACACACAGATAGGTACCATTTAAGTACCATTTTCATTTTATTATATATTTTCCAATTCACATCTTTTAAATATATGTTGGGCATTGTATGGACACACAAAACTGAAATATCATGTACCTTCAATTTGAATGTTTTTCAGCAGAACAGGCTTGACAGGTTTCCCTCCCAAGAGAATGCCCGTAGTCCTCCAGTACAAGATATTGGTGCCTGATTTTAGGTTTACCTACAGTGCGGAGTACATATGAAGAAACGCTTTAAATCTTAAGAGGTTAGTTAGAAACAATGATACCATCTTTATCAAGTATCTCTGTCAATATGAACTCGACATAGCTATGCCTTTAGATTACAAGGCAGCTTTAATCTGTAGATTAAAAAGTCTTTCATCTGTAAATTAGCTGAGTATGAATGTACAATTTTTAAACAGATGAGAATTCTAAATGCGTGATCTGCAAAGTAGCTAAAAAATACTAAGAGTGTTCTGAAAATATATAGATGTGACGTCTGCAATGTAAATGAGAATCTGTAATGTGACTATTGCCTCTATAAAATATACACAGAGGAGTCAAAACATTACGACCACTTAGAAATAAAATAAAAAATAAAATTAGGGCATATTTTAAAATGAATATAAAGCATTAAAATAAGAAGCACTTTATTATTATTTATATATGCATGGCTTATTAGATCATCCAAAAAGCAAATTAAAAGTCAAATAAAGTTTCTTGTTTAAATATATATAATTTAAGTATACATTTAAGTAGAAAATGGTATATTGATGGGGATATTAAAGCATGTTAAACTGGATGAGAGTGCCACACATTGACTGCTCATTTGGGTGTATATTCACCCAAATCTGACAAAACACACTGACAGTGATGGGGGCATGGACAGGATCAGATTGTCCAGCAGTTCTTGAAGAGGGATCCCCTTCGTATTCATTTAGAAATATCCCCTAATTTTTGTGAGCAGTGTATTAGATGAGCAGCTAGCAGTCAGTCCTTATAATTGACATTAGACCTGGAAGCATAAAGACTCAAGAACAAGGGACAATTTGCAATGGCCAGGTGACTAGTTAAGAGCATCTTCTAATAGACAGTGTTTCAGGGGTGCTCCTAGTAAGAAGTGGAAAGTAACTTATAACAGTGATCCAAAGAGGGAAAAATCACAAACCGGCATCATATTGTTGCCTAAATAGGAGAAGCATCATTCTAGATCCTTTTCAGGTGATCCTTTTTCAGGTGATCCTTTTATATATATAAGTCTATATTTCAAATTGTTTTTATAAATCATGGACGTTAGTGCACATGGCATTGGTAACTTGCACTTCTGTGAAGGCACCATTAATGCTGAAAGGTACATACAGGTTTTGGAGCAACATATGCTGCCATCCAAGCAATGTCATTTTCAGGGACGTCCCTGTTTATCTCAGCAAGACAATGTCAAGCCACATTCTGCACGTGTTACAACAGTGTGGTTTCATAGTAAACAAGTAGTCTGTAGCCTGTAGTCCAGACCTGTCTCCCAATGAAAATGTGTGGCGTATTATGAAGCACAAAATACAACAACGGAGACCCGGATTGTTGAGCAACTGAAGTTGTACATCGAGCAAAAAGAGGAAAGAATTCCACCTACAAAACTTCAACAGTTAGTGCCCTCAGTTCCAAAACATTTATTGATTGTTGTTAAAAGGAATGGTGATGTAACACAGTGGTAAACCTGCCGCTGTCCCAACAGTAGCTGGGAAGATATGAGTGCTGGATTTTTTAAAGTTGATTAAATGAACATGTGTAAAATAGCTGAGAAATCTAAATGTGAAATATGAAAAGTGGCTTAGAAACTGGAAATGCTGGGTATGAAAAATAGATCACCTTTATGTACAAACTGAAAAATTAGCAGAGAAAGCCTAAATGCAGAACTTGTGAAGTGACCTATATCACCACATATGTGTGGGATTGTGTGGAATCTGATAAGTAGCTGGAAAAGTCTAAATGTGAAAAGTAAAGTAGCTGAGTAAGTGAAACCGTTGAAGTATTGTTTAACTATTGAAATTCCTAAACAGCTAAGAAAGTCAACTTGCGGGATCTGTAAAATAGCTGAGAACGTCTAAAAATGAGACAAAAAGTAGCAGAAAAAGTCTAAAAATATGAGACAAAAAGTAATAGAGAAAGTCTAAAAATATAACACAAAAGTAGCAGGGAAAGTCTGAAAATGTGAAAGGTTAAGTAGCAGAGTAAATCTAAATGTTATGTAGAAAATGTAGTTGACAAACTCTAAATGCTGTATCTTGGAACTAGCTAAGATGACCTGCATGTTTTTTTAAGTAGCTGAGAAACTTGAAATGCATAATTTGTAAAAGTTTTAAAAGTAAATGTAGGATCTACAAACCAGATGAGAAGGTCCAACAACATTTAGGAGATTATATATATATATATATAGCACAGTGGTGCAAGAAAATAAACAGAAATAAACAGAAAAAAAACTCTATCCAGGATCCTGTGAAAACTGACTGACCGTATGCGTTCCCCATTCACCATTCGAAGTGAGTTTGATCCATTTCTGGTCTGCAGTCTGGTCCATTTCTTGGCATTGGTCATTCTGAATCTGGAACAACACACAAAATTACAGTGTAATTACACTAAAGCTCCTTTCCTGTAAGTGACATATTATCATTATTACTTATATGAATAATATATTTTGTTGATATATTGCTACAGAAATGATCATCAGACTTACAAAGAATTCAAAAAAGATGTTGTTGTCCACATATTGGTAGTCGAAAGAGACAGAACCCTGTTTCATTAAGTGAACTGCATACACCAGTGAAACTGTGCACTCATCCCGGTTTGACTCCAAGTGAGTACCCTGCGGTGTCCAGGATGAACTAAAAAGAACACAAAAGAACAAGTAATGTTACAAGGTTGCTAATTCAGGACATATTCAAGCATTCTTTATTTGCTTACAAAGATGACTGACTTGTTGCAGGACAGGGTCTCATCTCCGGCTCCCTCAGGCTCCATGTAGGTGGCGAAGCTGCTGAATTCAGCTGGAATGGAGTCCCACTGGTCAAAGCGTACACCACTGCCTAGCGAGTAGGAGCCTGCAGCACAAGCTGTACACTGCTGAGTGGACATCTCCAGAAATTCTCCTGCTTCACAGGAGAATGCTGTAACAGACAAGCAAATACACACATGCATAGACTAATGTAATGAGGGATTAAAAATCATTATAATGTTAACATTTTAGACTAATATCTATTTGTGCCAATATTAGTTGCAACATCAACAGCTGTTTTCACAACAAGTCCCAGTTTATATTAACACATGCGCCCCTTAAGAGTGGCCAGTCAACCTTATGCATGTCTTTGCCATTTGAGAGGAATCTGGAGTTCCAAGAGTAAACACATAGAGGACATGCAAACTCTATGCAGGCAGAGTCCAGAATCGAGCTGGGGATCTCGTGGCAGTGTGGCACCACTGTGCCAACTGCCTATACAGAACAAATAAAATTTTCAAAATGGATGTTTCAGAAACAGCATTCTTATACAGTTCTACAAGAAGTTCTACAGAAAAGTAAAGAAAGTATGAGTCTAAGATATTTTATGTTTTGTCCGGTCAACTTTTGTTTCATTGAAAAAAGTTGGGATGGTAAAGCATTTACCAGTAATATTGTGTTGTAAAAATGTTGTAATATTGCCGTTCCTTTTCACCACACTTAAATGACATTTTGGCACAGAGGAGACTAACCAATTTAATGTTTCATGGGTTGTTTTGTCCCATTCTTCCTACAAACACATCTTAAGTTGTGTAGGTGTCATGTTTTTTATTTAAAAAATTCTCCACAGGCAGACCAATCCAGTACCCATACCCTCTTCTTCCACAGCCATGTCTTTATAATGTGTGCAGCATGTGGTTTTGAATTGTCTTGTTGAAAAAGGCATGAATGCCCCTGAAAAAGATGATATGTTTCTGTAAAATTGTATGTGACACAGCCATGACCATGACTTTTGGACTTCTGAATTGTCTGACCACATTATACATTTGACTGTGTGATGGTCTATCCTGGATGCCTCTGAGCTCAAAGAATGGACATGGTTTACATGAGGCTTCTTTTTTTCTTTTTTGCAAAATAAGGTTTTAAGTGATGTTGTTGAATATATGGGTCTGAATTATAGAACTTAACTAGTTTGCCAAAGTAATCCCTTGCCCATGTGGTTATATTAAGCATTTTTTGTGAATGGCAGTTCTTGATGCAGTGCGTTCCACTGGCCTTTACACACCGGAATTCCTTAAATTATTTAATGATTTATTATGCACTGCAGATGGCTACATATGACAATCTCTTCCAATCTTTATTTGTGGGACATTCTTTTTAAAATTTCAATAATTTTCTCATGCATTTGCTGACAAACTGAAAATCATCTAGACATCTTTGCCCATTAAGGTCTCAACCTTTCCTGGATATTTTTTTGCACCAAATCATGATTACAATCACCTGTTGACATTATTATTTATTTTTGTACATGTTACTAGCTCTAAATTGCCCTGTCCCAACTTTTTTTGACTGTGTTATAGGCCATTAAATACATTTATGTATTAAATGAAATGAAGTTGACAAGACAAAATATGAAATATCTACAAAATGTCAAAAAAGTGTCACAGCACATGTAAGAAATCATTGTATTAATTTGTCACATTGTTATTATTATTAGTATTGTTACTATTATTATATTGTTAATGTTACATATTATTATTTGTAATATATTGATCGATATTGTGCCTCTTCCAATCACTGCTGTAATTGGTTTTGCACTAAAAACTCTCACTTACTTTCAGGCCAAATTACTTAGCTATTCTCATTAAATCACTTCTCATGCTACAGCTAGACTTTTGCTCCCACCATTTGATTTGCTATCCAAACAGTTTTCCTCAAGAAAGTATATTCCTGTAGCAGAGTACGATGTAGATTAAATAACTGGTAAATCTAGTAATAGGAAAAAGTTTGAGAGAGATTTTAGTAAACACATATTCCATTATTTGTTCAGTCTAGGATAAATGTTGTGAATTAACATGGTATCATACATACACAACAGATTACTAAGTACTCTCTTAAAAAAGAACCTGCAAGATGACAAAACAAATGACTCACTGCAGTCAGTGCCCCTGGCAGGCTCTGGTAGGCTAGTGCAGCTGCCTTGTCTGTGAGGGATGGCCACTCTCCATCGTGAGCCTGTACTATCACACTCTGTATACTCAAAGTAGTAGTCTGTCTGAAACACACCCACAAAAAATAGAAATGTTATGCACACTGGCAAGAAATTGCCAAGTCATAGCACATGTGCATGTTGGAAAGGTAATGTACTTTATAATATTTTTTTAGAACTGCTATCTTTATAAATAGTGGAGCTGCTGATTCTATAATCTAACACTGTTAGTTAAAGGTTCACATACCTTATACATATTTTATTACAGATGAGCTGGGTGTGGTAGACAGATTCTGATCTTCCATAGTTACCTGGGAGACCATGAGGATCCTTTTGATTGTCGTCATGACAATGATTCACTGCTGACCAGCAGTGTATGAATAGTAATGAATTGTAGTCTGACTTGTATTGATAACAGTCCACAATAATAAATGGGCAGAAGGCCTTGCTATCGACGCAATGCTCACTTTGAAACTCATGTTTCTGAGTGAAACATATTAACTATGCCCAAATCATTTACAATAAATTTCCTTTTTATACATTTTTATACATTAGCTGTTTAGTGTCTGATTTGTGAATGCACCCACACATAGTGATGGGGGAAATTAAGCCTTCTGAAGCTTTGGATCAACTGAACTAATCACTTTGTAAAATGCTTCACTACAGCTACTATCCATATTTGTGCAACAAGCTTTGCTAAAATCTGAGAAACTTTATAAAGTGATTGAATTTGCACATGAATGTTATTTTATTATGTAAGGAAACGCATCCAAATGACTATTGGCTCTCCTTTGGAGTTGGTACAGATTAATGTGGATAACTAAGAAGTATGTGGGGTGGCTTACCAAATTACTGTGCCGCACACACTTATACAGAGAAGACATTTTAATCATCTTACATAGATTCATCAAATGAAAATCTGTATTTTCAGTTAATGCTGACGGACAATAAATTACTGTGGGGAAAACAATGCAGTTATAATAAAATACCTGTGCACCAGTACACCAATGTCTCCCATATAGCAATACACAATACAGTATATAATTTGGTGTTCATACAACATCCTAACATCTCAGTTTCAGAGAATGGAAGGACGCTAAGATACACACACCTGTAGTAATTTGCACTTTATTACACATTTTGAGAAACTCCCCCAACACTGATTATGGTTAGACATAAATTAATAGATTCATCATCAGTAATGTTATGTTATGTTAATGGATTTTCCCCACAATTGTGGCTGATCTAACTGTGTGTGTGTGTGTGTGTGTGTGTGTGTGTGTGTGTGTGTGTGTGTGTGTGTGTGTGTGTGTGTGTGCATGCGTGTGTGCATGTGTGTGTGGAGAGAGATAACATTCTGTCCTCTCTGTCATGCTAATCAGTGTTCTCCTATTTAAAATACAAACTGAAAAGACTTCCCCAGCTGTTCCTACAAGCACAGTACATGACATCCAAGTTAGCCCATATTACAATATTCCATCCATGTTATGAATCTCTAAATGTGTTTTAAAATCACTCATCTCCATTGCCTCTGGTCTTTAGACTGAGGTTGTACACACCAACAGTTAATCCTTTGTAAATAAGCTTCACATTGTTTATATCTAAATTCCAACCAGGTTCTTCAAGATGTTCATGTGGATTTTAATTCCACCTATCAAATCAACCTGAACCTACTTTAATTTAACATCTGGGTGCCTGATAATGTTACAGAATTTTATGCACAATATGAAACTCAGATCACCCTGGTCTTGCCCATATTAAGCTAAATTGAAACTTATAACAGCATTAAAACAAAAACATATATTAGCAAAATGATATTACTTACACCAGAATAAACCAATGAACTGAGGTATAGCTGCCCCTGCAGAAATACACTAAGTCTTCAAGTGACCCTGATAAATGCATTTACTTGTGAAGATTAAAAGAAATAATTACATTTTTCTAAACAACCAAACTACCCTGCCCTCATGCTAGTATTTTTCTCTCTGAACAGAAGTACAATTCTTCTTATATTCTTATTACACACATATACATTCACATAAATATTTATGTGTTTATGTGTCTGTGTGTCTGCATGGGTATCAAAATGTTATAAACAGTAAATGCATTGTGTAACTGCTAATGTCCTTATTAAATGCATTCTCTTGAGCTACTGAGGCAGGTGCTGTTCCCCTGAGCCTGCTTGGTTACAGCACGCTATTATAGCATTATAAAGATAGGCACTTAACTATACAGAGCACCTGCTGTTGTACCCTGCCCCCATCTATGTTTGCATAAAACAAATACAGGGTAGGGCATTACTAATTCATTACAATTTCAACTTGTATGTGTGCTGAAAAGTGTGAAAGTGCCAAACTGATGTATACAAAATAATGTACAATGAAGTTGGGACGTTGTGTTAAACAAATAAAAAAAAGAGTACGATAATTAACAAATACTTCTCAAACAATTTTAATTGAACATACTACAAAAACAAGATATTTAATGTTCAAACTGATTGAACTTTTTTCTTCTTTATTGTTTTTTTGCAAATATTCAATAATTTTGAATTTGATGCCTGCAACATTTTCCAAAGAAGTTGGAACAGGGACATGTTTATCACTGTGTTACATCAGCAGGCAGGACAGTCTAGTACCGGCACTCTTTTACTACGAAGCTACACTGTTGTAACACATACAGAATGTGGCTTGACATTGTCTTGCTGAGATAAACAGGGATGTCCCTGAAAAAGAGGTTGCTTGGATGGCAGCATATGTTGCTCCAAAATCTGTATGTAGCTTTCAGCATTAATGGTGCCTTCACAGATGTGCAAGTTACCAATGCCATGTGCACTAACACACCCCCATATCATTAGAGATGCTGACTTTTGAACTTTGCACCAATAACAATCCAGATGGTTCTTTTCCTCTTTGGCCCAGAGGACAGGACATCCATGATTTTCAAAAACGGGCTTGCTGCTTACTTGCAGAGATTTATCCAGATTCTCTGAATCCATGGTGATATTATGGACTGTAAATTATGAAATTCCTTTCACTTGCTCGATGAGAAATGTTGTTCTTAAACTGTTGGACTATTTGCTTACGCAGTTAGTTGTTCACAAAGTGTTGAAAAGAAATATATATATATATATATATATATATATATTTTTTTT